>CANNZV010001265.1:23675-48017 GCA_947561585.1 Caprella mutica | reverse complement strand
AGGGACACTGTATTGATATAAGGTAGTAGTGTACAGTGATAGGTGGTAGTAGTGTACAGTGATAGGTGATAGTACTGTACAGTGATAGGTGATAGTAGTGTACAGTGATAGGTGATAGTAGTGTACAGTGATAGGTGATAGTAGTGTACAGTGATAGGTGATAGTAGTGTACAGTGATAGGTGATAGTACTGTACAGTGATAGGTGATAGTAGTGTACAGTGATAGGTGATAGTAGTGTACAGTGATAGTTAATAACGTTAATTTTGAAATGTTTACAACATTAGGTTAAACACTAATAATTTTTAATGGTAATTTTTTTTATTCAAAAATCTTTTTTTTTTAAACAGTTAAATATTAGTTGCAGAACAAATAAAATATATAAAAATGTATTTTTTCCAACTAGATTATAGAACAAATAAATGAACAAATTCTACTAAAATGAATCTTAATTGAATTAATATTTACTCTATACCTAACATTAATTTAAAATATATCATTAATACATTATATTGCTATAAAATTCCTAAATCCTCTTTTTCTGTGTAAAGTATAGTCACCTGTTCTTTACTGTCTTTAAGACTCATTATAGAATGTTAATACAGTTAAATATCACCCCTATCACGCACCGGAACTATCAATCTAATTATATGTCTCACTATAGAGTGTACTGACTCACTGTTATAGTGCAATGAGGTAAAACATATAGGTACGAACTATATCTATGATCGACATATATATAAGGGTTAAATTGTAAATTTATTAGAAAAATTGAGTAAAATAATAGCAAAAAAAATAAAATTTGAATCTTACAAAAAAAATAACTTTTTTGGAAAAAAATATAATATGTTTTTTCATGTATTTTGAAAAAATAAAAATAAAATACATTTTTTAAGTATTTATTCTAAAATTTAAAATTTTTCTCTTTTAATTTTACTTTACTAAAATTTCTTTAATTTTACTTAACTAAAATTAAATATCTATTCCTCTCAACAAGATTATAAAACATTATGAAAGTACTAACTAATAGATTAGTGTTCAATTAATACCTAATAATTAAGCATTTAAATGATCCTAATCGTATTATTTAGCAATAAGTGAATACTAAGTGTGAGTGAGTGAGTGAGTGAGTCACTCTACTCATCTGCGGAAAGCTGAGTAACGCACGTAATTCACTCTAAAGGGCCGTACACACGCAGGGTTTTTAAGTCTTTCCACCAGACTTTTTGATAAGCTCCTCCTACTTTTTCAACGAGAGTATAAGAAAAAACGATAATATAATTATTATTTATTTTATCGTTTTTTCTTATATTCTCGTGGAAAAAGTAGGAGGAGCTTAGCAAACAGTCTGGTGGAAAAACTTAAAAACCGTGCGTGTGTAGCGCCCTTTAGATGAGTAAGTGACTCACTCTAAGATGAGTCAGTGACTCATTGCTCAGGGATGTACAGGAGTAACACTGGTAACTTGAGTAGCCTTTAATTTGTTACTTCACAGAATTTATACTCTTACGGTGAGAGATTGTCAGTGTGAGTACTTCTTTGTCTGTACTGTAGTACTTATTTAGTATTTTTAGTACATTATTTGGTACTTCTTTGTCTGTACTGTAGTACTTATTTAGTATTTTTAGTACATTATTTGGTACTTCTTTGTCTGTACTTTAGTACTTATTTAGTATTTTTAGTACATTATTTGGTATTTTTAGTACTTCTTTGTCTGTACTTTAGTACTTATTTAGTATTTTTAGTACATTATTTGGTATTTTTAGTACTTTATTTTAGTATTTTAAGTACTTTATTTAGTATTTTAAGTATTTCATTTAGAATTTTTAGTACTTTATTTGGTACTTTTGGTACTTCTTTGTTTTGTACTTTAGTACTTCATTAGTAATTTTTGGTACTTTACAGTATTTGTGTTTTTTTGGGAGTTTAGTACTTATAAGTACGTGTTTTTTTTTTGTGAGTTTCTTACAGTACCTCTATCTGTTACTCTATCTGTAAACTAATTTGTAATTAAAAAAAATATTTATATCTAAACGGTACCTATGATAGTTGTCTACTTATTATTCAATATTATATTAAAATTATCATTTAATAGTAATTTACATTGTACAATAATAACACAGTTACTGTAAATATACTACATTTCTAACCCTTCCCTCAAAGTTAGATTAAAATTATTCACAATTAACTTCGTTTTCTATATTCATCAAATTATCATTCTTTACATAAACTATAGCGATTATTTTTACGCATTCCGCACAAATTACGCAGAGGTCATCATCGCCAGTACGCGAATAAATTCCGCGCAATCTTAAATCATTGAAGCGATAACAATTGAAGAATGTAAAAAACAAAAGGGTCTGTTTGCTATATAAACAAATGTGAAACTGACCCTTATTGCATTACGTCATTAGACTCATTTTACTTTGTGATTATTAAATAGCCTTTTCATTCAATTACCGTGGAATTTCTCTTCAATTCTTCTTTTTTAAGTATTTGTTTTTAAGATTAAGTAAATAGAATGATTTTTGCGTTGTTTATATTTAATTTTATATTTACTTTTCATATATTGAAACGTGTAAGAAATTTTCTTATGCATAATGACTCTATTACACAGACTAAACTCTACATTTAACTGCAGTAATCAATGCTAAATTTCTCTTCATTTGGCAATAAATCTTTGCAGTCAGGCAGTGTATGGTTAATAGAAGTCAAGAGGGGTCAATTGTCAACAATGTAAACAATTGTAAACTACAGTGACGCACACTGGTTAACATTATTCTCACCTTTACAGTGACGCACACTGGTTAACATTATTCTCACCTTTACAGTGACGCTCACTGGTTATCATTATTCTCACTTTTACAGTCACGCACACTGGTTAACATTATTCTCACCTTTACAGTGACGCTCACTGGTTAACATTATTCTCACCTTTACAGTGACGCTCACTGGTTAACATTATTCTCACCTTTACAGTCACGCTCACTGGTTAACATTATTCTCACCTTTACAGTGACGCAAACGCTATAATCGTTGTCAAAACCTTCCAAGGGTCTCTCTAAGAGATGGAATGTGTTAACAAGCATGATTTGAATAAGCTTTAGAAGTAATTAAACAGTGGCGATATGTTTTGTATATGTTTTAGATTTGTTTAACTAAAACTTTCGACTATAAATTAATGTAATGATGAGTAGCTCCCGTGGAAATAATAGTAAGGACGGTGAATAAAGTTCAGCAGAGTCTTCAGAGAAATTAATGATAGCATTATAATGCGCAGGAGAAGGTTAGAAAAAAACCTAATGACTCGGTGAAACAGTGCCACCTATAGTCACCAACACCAAGACCTGAGACACGCGAAAAAAACTTAGGATGGTAATGTCTTTGTGAAAGAAGTGTACTGTTTTAGTTGTTTTATTTGGGATTTGATGGTATGTTATTTTAGTTAGTCAGGTCAAGGTGGAAGAAGTCGCTATTAATTAAGGTTTGTGTAGCTCTGACGCTTAAAATTAATAGTAACGAGGAGAGGAGGGGAGGAGGAGAGGAGCTGGAGGAGAGGGGGGGAGGGGGGGATTGTGGAGAAGAGGAGGAGAGGAGCTGGAGGATAGAGGGGAGGAGATGAGCTGATGGAGAGGAGTAGGGAGGAGCTGGTGGAGAGAAGGGGAGGAGCTGTAGAGAGGAGCTGGCAGATAGAGAGAAGGAGAAGATATATTTAATTTATAGTTACACTACTAATAAAATATAGGGTAAATATATACTTATAAAGTTATCTTGAATAATCAAATAATAAATTTTAGTGAAATTTAATCTGAACTAAATTCACAAAAAGAATCCCTATCACTTGATAGGATAAAGACTCTCCTATCTACTGATGACGTCACTGTCCCTATCACTTGATAGGATGAAGACTCTCCTATCTACTGATGACGTCACTGTCCCTATCACTTAATAGGATGAAGACTCTGCAATTTGTTTTATGTTCTTCACCCCAGTGTTGTATCATCTTTCAGGTACAAAATAACTCATAAAACTGAATTGCAAGAAGTGGTGAGTCAAGAGATGCTATTTTGTGGTAAAAGTAAAGCTTTTGGATTTTTAGGTGAATGGGAAGGTGAAGAGGAAATAGAAATGAAAGGGAGAATTTGAATAATGAAAGCAATTCACTTATCAGGAATAGAGAAAATTCGAATAATAATTCATGCGACCGTTGTAGTAATCAGGTATTAGATAAAAATCTCTTTTCTCGGGAAAGGGGTGTTAAACTTGGTTATTTATGAACGTCAGAGTGGTTCTTGACTCAAGTTACCCACTTTCTGAATACTGTTACGTTTACTCAATGAAAGATGTGTTGCTATTGGTTCTATATCATACAAAATATAATTTGGCGAAATTACGCTTTATTCAGTGACAAAATTCTAGGTACTGTATTTTTGAAGATTACCATGATTACCTTCGCAGAATGCGGGAAAGTTATATTATAGACTGCATTTATTTATTTATTTATTTATCATCTTGTTATTCGCATAACTGAAAAAGTGTTCAACCAAATTGCCTGAAATTTGGTGAAACGATTGGTTCATGTCCAATGACCTGCTGGTTGAATTTTGAGAGCGACTGGGTCAAAGGTCATGAACATTCATAACTCAAAAAGTATTGAATCATATTGAATGAAACTTGGTGAGACGATTGGTCAATATACAAGAACCATTTTGTTAGATTTTGGGAGTGATCTGTTCAAAGGTCAAAGATCAAGGTCAAGGCCATTAGTAACTCAATAATTCGAAAAGTATTCAATCAAATTGTGTGAAATTTGTTGGTACAATTGGTCTATGTCCAGGAGCCACGTGGTAGAATTTTGGGAGCGATGCGGTCAAAGGTCAAGGTCAATGTCATTTATAACTCAATAACTCAAAAAGTATTGAACCATATTGCATGAAACTTGGTGGGACGATTGGTTATTATCCAGTTAGCAGTTTATCAAATTTTGGGAGAGAACGGGTCAAAGCGGCGGCGAAGGTATACGATCTACCGAGTGCACATAATCTAGTTGCCAATGTTGTTACAATATTGCCAACTGTATTACAATGTTACCAATTTTGTTACAACTTTCCGAAACTGTTACCCCGAGGAACATTTCTACCTGGGATATTCTGTCAGAGTGTCATCTGTAATCAACACAGTTCCTAATTAATGACCGAGTGTGGATGTCTCGGATGACAACCCCACCAGGATCAAATCCTACTGGGACCAAGAGCCCAACCTTTGGGACCGAGGGACCCTCAACACCTTGTATAGTATGGGCCCAGAACAGGTCCCTGGGGTACGCTTGTTGATGCGATACGATTTGGAGGATGGGGGAGATACGGTGGTAATGGAGGGGTGGAGACATTGAGAGGGGGAAGGTAATCAACGGTGGATCCTCAGGAGATGCTCATTTTGAAAAAAGTGGTTCCGTATTAGAGCAATCAAATGGAAATGTTTCAAATTGTTGTTTCGTTCCTAAATTCATCATCGTAATCGAATCCTTCTCGCTACAAGTTCCTGCCTACTCTACAAATCAACATTCCCATTCGTACACAAGAGAGAGAACTAGAGAGAGAGGGAAAGGAAGAAGAGGCATAAGCTGCTTAGTTCCTTATCACTTGAACACACTCACCTGAACCGCGTCTTCACCTGTCATCTCTTCCTTAATTGGTGCATTAAGTGATCAACTCATCACACTTGCAAGAGTCTAATGTTCTGACACCTCTGAAATTGCGTACCTGAAATAGGAATGGAAGACAGGCTTTCGTTTTGGAAGTCATATAGGGAGGATAGAAGTTTTTTTAATACAAATGTAAACTGAGCATAAGTGTAGAAGTCTATTTTTGTTAAAAATGAAAACAATCTTATATATGTATCACGTATTTGGGTAGGTATTTTACTAAATGATAATTTTGAAAAAATATATTTTCATTTTGTTGTCTTTAAAATTTTCATTGGAAGAAGTTTATTGATTTATTAATTTAGTAAATAAAAGGCATTCTGATCTTCATTTGTTTAACGATTTCCTTACACACATTTCGAGTTTTCTTTCGTGTGAGTTACCCTGTACCTTCATAACAGCTGCCATCCTAACTATCCAAATTGAAACAGATCACCATTCTTACCTTATAGAGTCAGAGTCATTGCAGGGCAAAGAATGGAGTCAGAGTACATAAATGACTCGATATGAGTTCTAGTGGATGATCTACGGTCTAATTTGGTTGTCATTTTCACGCAAACTTCTGCCTTCGTGGATTTTTGCTGAATCGCTTTTCTTCGAGTCACTTTAATGGCCACCATTGACAAATGGGACATAAATATGTCCGCTTGAGATCGGCCCGAGGATGTATCGACTGGTAAATCTTAGATACACTGTACTTCTACAACTGATGTATCTGTATACCACACGTTTGTCATCCGGTTAATAGTTTCAAACGGTTAAAAATTTCATCCGGTTAATAATTTGAGCCGGTTAAAAATACCAACCAGTTAAAAAATTATTCGGTTAAAAATTTCATCCGCTTAAAAATTTAAAAATTTTATCCGCTTAAAAATCTCATTCGGTTAATAATTTCATTCGGTTAAAAGATTCATCCGGATAAGATTTAATTCGGTAATTGATAAATTATTGTATTTACTGTATACGAAGATTTTTAAAATGTATACTCTATAAATAGATGTATAATGCTATTCACCAACATTCTCTTTCTTAAACGTAGTCAAATTATTGTCAAAATCTGTTCAGAGAGACAGCAGTTGTTATGGACTCATTTAAAGTTACAATAGCGAGCCATGCGAATGAGTCACAAGTCAAGCCAATGAGTCGTAAATGAGTCAGATAAGTCAAGCCAGTGAGTCCGAAAGTTAGGTAGGTAGAGCTTCCCTTTGAGAAGTCTATAGGTCGTATGTTAGATAAGTTGAGGGGAGTTAGGAACACAGACAGTTGGAACTATGGGGAGGATGGACATGAGGTAGGTAGTAGAATACTTATTGTTACAACCTTAAGGCTTAAAGGGACTGTATATGTAGTTCTGAGCGGCTCACTTGCTTTCCTTTATATTTAAATCAGTACTCCATGGGCATCCATGTAACACATTTTACGTACAACAAACAATAAATGTAAATCCAATATTCCTATACTTTTTGGGAACCGCGTGTTTTACCAGTAGATTCAACACACAATAAATGTAGATCCAAAGTTTCTTGGAGTGACGCACAGTCCCGTTTACAGCAGAAGCATCATGGCAGAAAGATCTGCTCTCGACGTATTCACTCACGGATCGCCAGTTTTCCAATTAACAGAAGAGGAAAAACGAAGAAAATAATGTGTATCTAATTGTAAATGGAGGCGGGGAAAGAATGTATAAACATTTCGGACTATTTATTCTTAGGAGATCTTGGAAGGAACTTATTCGGTATGCCTCATTTAATGCCGCTCTCGAAGTTTAAATTATGTCCGTAATGTTGGGGGTCGCTTTAGAATGATTGAAATGAATAATTTCCATGATGATTATTCAACATTTCACTGTTGGCATGAAGTGAAGAATGAAACTAATTGAATGGTTATAGTAGTATGGTTATTGTAAAAGTATATTCTGTTAAGTAATTTCGTATTTAATTGGGCATATTATCCATCAAAAAACGGGAATTTTTGGAAGAATTGTCGCTTGATTTCACTGAAAACATAACTAATCATTTATGGTGATTGTAACTAATTGATTTATTAGTACTTTATATATATATTTAAATAATCAAAATATATATTCAACAGCATAACAAAAATGAAAACTCAAAATATCGTCAGACTAATATCCACTTCTTATAGGAAATAGTAGTTCATGTCACACGAAGAGTAGGTCATGTCACACGAAATCTACGTCTCCGACCCCCTTTGCGTATCTCAAACCATACCTGGCACACTATTCGAAACCTCTCCAGTGCCAAATGAAAGACAAACTGAATATGTCTGTGTTTGAAACACCTTCTGACAAACTTCAGTTCGGTTGACTAACTCCCTGATAACTTCAGCTTGTTCGGCCTCGTGTTGAGATATCAAGTTACCAATTGAAACTCCAACAACTTTGGTTTCAACAGAAGCTAGGTAACACAGTGGCAAATCACTCGAGAACAATTCTAACTTCATGTCAATTGATAAATGTTGTAGGTACAATCAAACAAATTCGTTGATGTTAGATTTCACTCAGCCCCAAAAATAGAACACATTCTTGTTAATTATGTTTTGGTAAATATAATCTTTTGAGACTAATCTAACCAAAAGTGTTGAGAAGGGAAAAGTCTGTAGATAAAATGGCTGCCTAATGGTGTTTCCTTTTAAAGTTTTCTGAGCTTCTTGGTGGAGGAGTCTTCCTGGCTCCAGCAGTGTAAGTGGTATGTGATTCTCCTTTAATTGGGTCTTAGGGACGAGGCAATTTGAAGAAGCAACAATGGCCATTAAAAACAGGCCGACTTGAATCTTGGAGACGTTTAGTCGGTCGCCGCCGCGCTCGCTCACGACATCAGACCAAATTGCCGGACACAGAGAGAGATATATAAATTTGTACCTAGCATGCTGCTATGGATGGTGCAGAGAGAAATTGTCGGAGTGTGTAATGGTCTTTATGCGGCTGTAAGCTGTAGAAAATGGGGTTTAGGACTGCTACTTTATTCGGCCCTTCTTAATAGCAATAGATGTGAGTTATTTTATGCGTGTATCTTAACCAAATGACCAGGAGATCTTCGGAATGTTCAGACATAAAGGAGAATAAATTAAGAAAAGAACCTAGTATCAATCAAGCATCATATCTTGCATCATATATCTTAAAATAATGTATCTTTAATATACGTCCATGATTGTTTCAATCAGGTATATCAAATACTAGACTAATACTGCACTTGACAGTATTTACCTCCCTGTACTTACCTCTGCTATACTGAATTCAGCCAAAGTACTTACAGCTACTTACAGAGGCAGTAGGTTACGTCCATCAGTCCGTAAATGGTTATTGGTTTCACTCGGACCGGTGACACTTGCCTCGATATCCGCCGAATAGAAAATGAACTAAAATCCGCATAGTGTGAATAAAGGAGAATATTAGATTGCGATTTTGGGAAATATCGTAATATTTAAAAAATGTATTTAAAGAAAATATTATCAAATTGAAAGAAGGAATATGTAGTATTCAGCATTTGAATTAGGAAATAAGGTTCAATAAATATAGCAATATAGACATAATTTTTTTCAATCAACATGGCTTGAGATTGACATATCAGGTTTGCAATATATAATTTTTTTTTTATTTAATTATCTCAAGAATTTTCAAAATAAATATTACCTGCCATAAATACAATAATAAAAAAATACATTTTTTCCTCAGAAGTTTATAAAAGTTAGAAGAATTAAAAAATGTGAAAATTTCGATTCTGTAAACGTCTTAGCGAAAGCATTAATTTACGTACGAATTACAGGTCACACCACGCACACTAATTTCTGTGTTATTTTGGTGCTTTAATTACAGTTGTTTGTGTTGGTTGTACAAGCAGTACTAATTAGTGCAGAGTACACAAGATGGTACTATCTGATTGATAGGTATTAGTACCGCTATCTAATAATACATAAAAATAATTACTGTTTTTTTAATATTTTCTAGGATTTCAATTACGAAATGTGAAATAAAATTCAAATGTTCATTTAAGATATTACATCTAAAAATGACATTTTATCTATCAGACGATTCGAATTAGCTACCAGCCTAAGAAAAAGGTTTAATTTAACTCCCCGCATGAATCCGGTCTAAAAACTCTTCATCATATCTCTCCTACTTCCTTTAAATTGAGCCCTAACTTATTGATATGTTTTTGTTGCGTATACACAATTAAAACAGCTCAACAGAGAGAAGTCGTCGGAATAAAAAGGAACGGCTAGCTAGCTATCTCCACAATTCCAATTAATTCTTAGATAAGGTTTCAAGATTGGGAGCTATATGCCATGCTGCAAAGAAGAAGCCTAATTCCGAGCTTCAGTTTGTTGAGAGTGAAATATGTAGACGATGGCGTATCTTGAGATATGGCCGAACACCATTCGGAATATAAACCAGGAACACCAAAAAATAGAGGGTTTATCAACTAATGTGAACTAGCATGTGATGTCATAACTCAAATGTGGAGATAAGCCTGTAGTTTATTAATTAGCTTTAGTTTTGTTTTGGATGATCCGTATGGAAAGATTCAAATTTAGGCTGCAGTTTTAATTATCAAGTTATATATAGGCTAAACCACTATTTAAACTAATCATATATAAATAGAAACCAAATTCAGATTTCAATAATTACATATGATAAATATAAGAAATATCAATAATTTTTTTAAACAAATCACATATTAATTCAAATTCCCGAATTAACCACGAATCTAATTCCAAATCAGTTTATTACTCAATTCTCCAAACTATTCCCGCCTCCGTCCATTTTTGTACTCATCCATCCAACTCCAGATTGAGGAGTAGCACTCTAGTCCCTGGATTACCTGTGCTTAATTCCTGGATTCCACCTTGATTCCCGCTTGATTCCAGTGTTCACAAAGGTAATAACAGTGTCCCATGGCAGGCTCGAAAACAGGTTGGTGTCGCTATTTAAAACTCTGTTCTCTGTGGGATAGAAAACACGGATTAGTTATTGAAAATATGAATGCGAGGGATTTGCGGCGATAATTTTTAAAGGATTTTTTTATTGGATTTAGATAAATACATTTTGGTTAATGCTTCTATTTTTGGGGAATAAATATCATGGACTGGATTTTCATTGTTTTGAAATTTGCTTCGATTTTTTTTTATTATTTTGATTTTAATTTTATTGATTTTTTTTTTGAATATTGCTTATATTTTTAAATAATTAGAATTAGAGATTTTGAACTGAATATTTTTTTTTTAATATCTGCTTCTGCTGTTTAATACATTTTTTTTCAAATATAAAAATTTTGCCTCTAAAAACAATTTTAATTAAAGTAATTGAATTTATTTCAATTTAAATAATAATAAATGTGACAATTAAGTGATAGACACTTTTAATATAGTGATATAAGAAATTCTTGCATAAAAAATGTAATACAAAAAATTCTGTCTAAATATTATCATAATATTTAATTTTTATTCTTCAATCTGATACAACAGTACATAAAATAAAATAATAATTACAGAAATAACTTAATTACTAAAAATATTAACTACTAAATATATTCATCACCAAATATATCTATTACTAAAAATTTCAATAACTAAAAAAGATATTAATGTAAATATTCCAGTAAGATTAATGACGATAAATTTTATTGTTGCCAGAACATAACACCTCGAATATTCTCACCATCTCCTCCCGTTCCTCCTCCTAAAAACATCATTAGAATACCCTCATCTGAACCACAGAAGAATTAGAATAAAAAGATCTTCAATCATGGCCTCAACTTCCGAAATCAACTGAGTTTTTTTTTCTTTTCGTAACAATCACTCTCTCCGTTATGTTCGTTTGTTCGTCAATTTGTCGCGACTGCAATGTGAAAATGATAACCAGTGTCTGGGTAGGTATTTTGCAATTAATTTTTATTAATATAAAGATCAGTTTTCGTTATAATAGTTTGTTTATAAATTGAAATAGGGTTAATGAATTGTTTCATATAATAAATTATATTATGGTTTTAGAAACTGTGAATAGAGGGCACTTCAAACGTTCGTTTGGGAAGTTTTAAAATTTCGTCAATAGATGGCGCTTAAAAAATCGTTGAAAACTTCAATATATCAACTTATTAATAACCGATTAATTAACTGTATATCGGATCTTTAAAGAACAAGCTTCATTGCTATATCAATTTAATCAATCGCTTGAATAAACAATAATTCAGTGAGGTTGATTCACGGCTTGCAAACAAGATGGCGCTGGTGGACAGTTGGAGTAACTATATCTTCCTGTGGTGTCTTTTTTTCAAACAGCTCTGTACGTTTGTGTGATTAATATCAAAGTTTTCCTTGGAAGCAAAGCGATGAATAATGGTGGCAGAAGAAAAAATAACACAGCGTGGTAAAACATCAGCAAAAAACATGTTTGCTGCGAACAATACGGATGATGTTCAATGGACAAAATACTCAATGATTTTAGTGCGGTCTTTATTTTACAGAAGGTTTAATAGAAATATGAAAATATTATTCTTACTAAATAATTTTAATGAAGTACCTATGTTGTTTCTCATTTTCTATTAAAAATTCTCATTTTACATTTATTTATCGTATCTCCCGATTAAAATGTTTCTCATAATTTCAAAATAAAAATGATTCAGTTTCTAAAAAATAGAGAATATATCGTTATTAACTCCTTTGTATAATAAATACATTAAAAAGTTAATTAAGAAAATATTGTAACTTTCTCATTCTGCCCTGTCATACTCTAAGACTATTTTTACGTCAATAATATGTCAGGTTCATTAAAATGTGTAATATTTATACACTGTTACAGGCATATTTCTTAATAATTGCTATATATATAAATAAATAGCCTATATTGCTATAAATAATTCTAGGTAGTTTATATGAACAATGTGTGAATTAGAATATTTTTTTCTTATATATTACGAACTGTAATAATAATTATAATTTACAAAAATGTTATACACTAGAGCTTCTCTATAATGAAGTTAGTATTGAGTAAAGAAGTAGCCTATATAGTGGAAACATTTTCTTAAGTCTGTTATAAAATCCAAGGCAGACTAAAGAAAATAAATCACTATAGAGGCTACTTCCTTACTCAGGACTCTGTATGCATTATACAGGATTTCTTTATAGAAGAGTTTTGCAGCAACAGATTCAATCATGTTTCTAACATGTTCTAAAATGTTGAAACATTTTAAACATAAACGAGAATTCATTAATCAATATTATTAATTATAAATTGATATCTAAATTAATAGCTCAATGATATCATAAACAATAATTAATCATGCAGATCGAACTATAAACATAGGCTATCGTTCATGCAAGTATGACGTCACGCTAATCTATATAAGGCCGTTGTTCATTAAATGCAATGACGGAACATAAAATTGGGGGCCAATAACGTTAACTCAGTCTTCTTTTTATGCCATATTCTGAACATTAAAGAATGGCACTGTGTTGCTTTGCCCTCATATCGTATATCACATATTTGTACCTATTTACAGGGGTACTATCGGATGAAGAGGTAACAACCACTGCCGGTACTATCAGTGAAAAATGTATCGAAAAATTGGAAATTGAAAAAAAAATTAAAAGCTCAAAGATGTCAATTTGGAAAAAAAAAAAATTTCAATAATGAATTAATTATAAAAATTAAGAAAAAATTTGAAGCGAAAACTAAATGGAATGTAAAGTATTTTTAAATTATTTTTTATATTTTTTTGTAACTAGTTTTATCTGTTTGTGATAGTGCACAGGATGTAATTTAGCAATTAATATAAATGATAACTAATGCACAGGTCCACATTGATGCTAATGGCCTTATCATCCGTTAATTATATAGCCCCTGTTGTCTACTGACTACACACTGCTAACCCTCATCAACCTTAATCAGGAGAATATTTACCCTTTCAACCTTAGAGAGAAGGTTAATCTTAATCAACCCTAACTATTGGTTGTAGTGCTTAAATTGAGTTATTACTAATATATAGAGTAAATTACGAATTATCGGTCAGTTTCACATCTTCGGTCATATAAGAAAAAACGATATAATAATTTTTTTTTCAATTCGTATTTCTTATATGATTGAAAATGTGGAACTGTCCGATAACTCGGAACTTACCCAATGATAGCCAATAAAGTCCACGTTTATTATGATTAACAAACTGTGTAGTTGGTAGTATTTACTAGTTAATTAAATTGCTTCAAATGACCTGAAGATAAGCTCATTGAAGAGGAATTCACTTATTGAGTGCTATGACCATTCACTCGATTAACTTAAATAAATAAACATGTAATAGTAATTAAATATATCAAAAGGTTATAAATATTTCAGATGGTATTAAACCTATAAATTAAAAGGTATGTTTAATTATTTATAAGTTTTATGAGCATTATGATGAGTTATGATTTTAATATAATTAAAAGGAATTAGATAATGCAATATGTAGAATATTTCATTCCTGTAAATGGAAATCATACATAAATCATAAAATTAAATATAATAATTAATAATAAAAGTAAGTATGATAATAAATAAAAATATGTATGATAAAACATAAAAGTAAATATAATAGAATTAAAAGTAAGTATGATAATAAATAAAAATATGTATGATAAAACATAAAAGTAAATATAATAGAATTAAAAGTAAGTATGATAATAAAAAAAATATGTATGATAAAACATAAAAGTAAATATAATAAAAAATTGAAGTAATTATGATAAAAGAGTATGTATGTTAAAAAATTATCCACAAAAAAAGTTAATGAAGAATGATATCTTTATTCTACCTTTACAGTCACCTTATACACACTATTTAATTAAAGGCACAGCCTATTTATCAATAGAGAAAACATGGCATTCTACCTTTACAGTCACCTTATACACACTATTTAATTAAAGGCACAGCCTATTTATCAATAGAGAAAACATGGCATTCTACCTTTACAGTCACCTTATACACACTATTTAATTAAAGGCACAGCCTATTTATCAATAGAGAAAACATGGCATTCTACCTTTACAGTCACCTTATCCACACTATTTAATTAAAGGCACAGCCTATTTATCAATAGAGAAAACATGGCATTTCATCATCGTGGAATTTCACGGCGCCTTGACTCCACATCCAAACTTTAATAGAATTTTGTTCCGATGTCTCAGGGAGAATTAATTCTCTACCAACAAATACATTGACATAATCAATGATAATAAGAACTTGGGAACGGGGATTACAAGACAGAACTTGGAACTTGGGAGGGGGGGGGGAGTACCTAGTGATTAGATGTAGATAATGATGAGGTTCTAGGTAAATTGCTCGAAAAGTAATTGAACGATAAACAGTTGCTCGAAAAATTGCTCGAATGAACAGTTAATCGAAAACAATTGCTCGAAAAATAATTTTTCGAAAAAAACAATTGCTCAAAAGACAATTGCTCGAAAAATAATTAATCAAATGAACAAATGATTGAATTGAAAATTGTTCGAAACCCAATTGCTCGAAAATAATTGCCCAAAAAACAAATGCTCGATCGAACAATTGATCGAATGAACAATTACTTGAATGTTCAATTGCTCGAGTGATCAAATTGCTCACTGTGTTCGAATTAATAAAAGTCAGTTAATCATGAAGTGGATGGAATCAATTCGATTAGCTGCATCTACCCGTCCTTGTTTTTAATTAGTATTTAATGATACCTGTATTTCATTCTTTTTTGATTATCTGATCGATTGTCAATTCGAACAATTTTTTTCAAGCAATAATTGTTCATCTGAGCAATTGTTTTTTTCGAGAAACTGTTCATCCGAGCAATTGTTTTTCGAGAAACTGTTCACCCGAGCAATTGTTTTTTCGAGAAATTGTTCATTCGACCAATTGTTTTTTCGAGAAATTGTTCATCCGAGCAATTGTTTTTTTGAAAAATTGTTCATCCGAGCAATTGTTTTTTCGAGAAATTGTTCATCCGAGCAATTGTTTTTTTGAGAAATTGTTCTTCCGAGCAATTGTTTTTATGAGAAATTGTTCATCCGAGCAATTGTTTTTTTAAGAAATTGTTCATCCGAGCAATTGTTCATCCAAGCAATTGTTTTTTGAGAAATTATTCATCTGAGCAATTGTTCATCAAAGCAATTGTTTTTTTTTTGAGAAATTGTTCATCCGAGCAATTGTTCATCCGAGCAATTGCTTTTCTGAGAAATTGTTCATCCGAGCAATTGTTTTTCTGAGAAATTGTTCATCCGAGCAATTGTTTTTTCGAGAAATTGTTCATCCGAGCAAATATACAACCGAGCAAATGTTCATCCGAGCAATTGTTTTTTTCGAGAAATTGTTCATCCGAGCAATTGTTTTTTCGAGCAATTGTTCATTCGAGCAATTGTTTTCGAGCAATTGTTTATTCGAGCAATTGTATTCGAGAAATTGTTTATTCGAGCAATTGTATTCGAGTTATTGTCTTCCGTTTATTTACCGGCTACAAGATAATGAGAATGGCCGTATTATAAAAAAAATGTATTATGTAATATTAAGAGATTTATTATCAATATTTTAATTTGAATCCTACAAATATTTATTAGTATTTGAAATTTAATTTTAAAAATTCTCTCGTTGAGATGATCTTTTACATGTCTTTTTTTTTCAAATTCTTTGTGATAAACTGAAACCAATTTTTAAAAAAACTTTTTGTGATAATCAGAAACTTTTTTCTTCAATTCTCTCGTTGCAATAATCTAAAATTCAACATTAAAATTTTAACGTAATAACTATTGCCAATTTACAACTAACATTTTCACGCTCATAACTTTTTTCCGACTGGGATCCGGAATCGTGGAAATGTGTCCCGACGCAGAGTTTGTCGATGTTTAGACCAGGCAATCGGCGTAATGCGAGCCTTAAGCTCTTCCGTAAACTCAATAATGCATTCAGAGCCGCAACTGACTGCGTTAGACTGCGCTAATAACATCACACAAAAAGAACTGACAAATCCCCCAACACTTTGGATTATTGTTTCGTTAATGTATTGCTCACGGCACTGAATTAGCTGAATTAAAGGCGACAATGAGTGTGAAAATAGGGCAGTGGTAACTACTTTCTAGCGGGTCACCGTTGTCGGAAAGTCAGTGCTGATTAAGTCAGAATAAATCAATCAGAGATGTCTAGGTTCATGTCCCTCGAGTAAATGAAGAATTAATATGATTTTCAAGTTATTGTGAATTTAAATAAGTAATTCAAAATCATAAAGTGATAATAGATAAATATTCCTAACTGAAAACAATGAAATCAATCAGAAGAAAGAAGGTGACGATTGCGAACCTTCCAGAAGATTGAAAATGGAGAAACAGTCAAAGTTAAGGACCTCGAGAGAAATTTCAATCTCGACTGCCAATTCAGACGTAAAAGTGTCAAAGAAAACAAATCTGGAATTATCTCCACAATTTAGACCGCCTCTTTAATCCGTTAAAAATGAGCCTCGCGGTCTCCATAAAAACAGTTGTGGACGACGCAAAAGCCCTCCCAAAACAACATGGACGGCCATAGCGAACAAACTTATTTAGCTTTTGTAAAGCTTGCTGAAGTATTTTGACGACTTTTAAGGGGTTTGCGTTATCTTTTGTTATCTGGAATTGTTATCACAAGTGCTATCAGCTGCCCCTCTTTTTCAACTTCACTCAACTTTGCTCGTCTCCTGAGATAAACTCGAGTCGAAACAATCAGCTCTAAAGTGGCTCCGAGACTCTGACTGAAGAAAGATTTGACGGAGAAAGAGCAACACAATAATAAATCATCTGTTAACCTTTCAAAAGACTCAATAGGTAAATATAAAAAAAAACTTAAACCAGTCTCAGCTTGAAACTGATAAATTATAAGATAGCAAACTGTATTGCTTGAAGATCCTAATATTATTTATTACTTTCAGGAATATATTAAAAAAAATCTATCGTTGTGATAATCAGAAACCTAGTTTTTGAAAATTCATTCAATTTGAATGGGTATATTATAACACATGTTTAAAAGAAATTTTTCCAATGATGAAACATAACTATCACATAATTGAAACATGAGCTCTACGAACATTTTAACAGTTCTTGCAGAGTGTATTATTTATAGTCATCAAAAGTGGTACGAAATCGACTTGGGAAAATAACTCCTATTTATTCCAATCACATTTGTTATGGTCGGATTAACCATCTGCTGCAATCGCACTAAACGGAATCATGCAATCATTTACACAGAAAGTTATTTCCAGTTCGTCTAGAAATATTCGATCAATTTTCAATATGATTTACTGTATTTTTATGAATCCTTCATGCCTAACTGAAAATTTTCATCTTGTATGAATTCGTTTTTATTAGTTAGTAAAAATATAATTAATAAAGTTTTCGAATAAGACATTAAATTTTATAGATTTTGTATGTATTGATTACAAGATTTCAAATACCCTAATCCCACCAGAACAACAAAGCGTTCTAAATCAACGCCATTTTTCAATCTCCCTCCTCGCATAACTTCAGAACCATTCCTCAAAGAACGACAGACAGCCAGAAAGTCTGTTTGGTGTCGGTTATAAAAATCCAGAAGATAATAACTCGACTCGAAGTCGTTGCCATAACTGTAATTAGCTGCCGTGGTCGAGAAAGAACGGGACGAGGGCGTCGCGAAGCATAAAAGCATATCTCTGACATTTCGCATATCTCTGCGGTGTTACTCGAGGCAGAATAGAGCTTAGAACAAACGGCGGAGTCGGCCATGCATTCACACGCGTTAAAAACGAGAACAGTTAATGGAGATATTATACGACGGGAGTCTCTTATGCCGAATTATATGCATGACGACCCAATACGCCCATTAAAGTCAACTCGACGGCATTCTTAATGGTTAGTTCTCGAAGCCAACTAAAGTAAACTATGGCCTCTTGTTCTTGCATTTTGGATTTCCCAAGTTAGGTTCTCTAGTTCTTAGCAACTGTAATGTCTCAAGATTTGTCTGTCTGCAATGTCTCCAGGTCTCTTCATCTACACTGTCTCCAGGTCTCATATTCTACAGTGTACTTCAGGTTTCATCATCTACATTTTCTACAGACCTCATAATTCTAAGTGTCTAAATATCTCTCTATCTACAGTGACTACAGGTTCCATCATCTACTGATTCTTCATGCTTCATAATCTAAATCAATATTTCTCGAATGATAAGGTCTAGACCGTTATCAGAAGGCATATTTGTGTTGCTAGAACGATTCATCTCTTGGTCTGAGGCTAAGAAAATAACAATAACTTTACACGCAGATCACCAGGCCGTGAAATATTGATGAATAATTTCTCTAGGAGCGGATATGAAGTTGATCATCAGAGCCATGTGTTCAGTCAGATTTTTCTAGGAGTAACTATTCTATATTCAGTCGGACTAATGCGGTGGCTTCTGTATGATATAGAATGAAGAAGCAGAAGTAAATTGGGAAGAAATAATAGTATGATTAATGTGTTAGAATAGGGTACTGTCGGGTTAACGCATTTCCTGTGATAGTTTTAACTGTCATAATTTCAGTTTAATTTGGACTGAAAAATCGTAATTTCCATATTTTGTGTACAATGTATCCTTCTTTTGGATATAAATATATACCCTTATAAGAAATATTAATTGATTGAAGAGTAAAAGTTTAAATTTTCTATTTAAAAAATAAAAAAACGATGTGACCCACAGGTGGGTCACATCGCAGGAAGCGTGTTAAAGTACTATTGAGTGTAAAATGGTAAGAACTTATTACTAATGTATTCTGAATTTGTTGTTATCCATGAAAGAAAAAATAGTACACCTTATATTTTTCATATGGTACTACGCTGTTATAAATCAATATACATTCTATCTCTCTCTGAGAACAATCTACCCTCGTCTTGAAAATCCATCCCTTTTTCTTTCTGTGAATGCATTTCCCTTTCAAGCTGAAGGAAACTCCCACTGTTTCTATCAATGAAAGCCCTCACTTTTTCCCCTCATGTACTGTCCTCTACCATAGCCATCTTAAGAGACTCTATTTCATTAGTTCTATATCACCATCACGTCACAGTTACAAACGCTGAATTTTGAAGGAAAAATTAATTTTTTTTTTAGAATTCTGAATTTCTGAGAATTTTGAAGTTTTGACAATTTTGAAATTTGATGAAAATTTCAATACTTCAATTTTGAGAATTTTTCAATTTTTTTGAAATTCTGTAAATTTAATTAATATGTTCCTGCATAAACAAGAGGATATATAAATTAAAGGTCAGAAATCTATATTTTTATTAATATTAATATGATATATTTATTAGATTGCCATCTTCAATTAATTCTTTCTCACCTCTATCTATCTCTTATCCATCTCTCTTTCTTCCTTAGACGTCATTCATCCATCCACTCGTGGACGTTCTTGTTCTTCTGACGTGGATTCTTCGTCGGCACGCGGCGTACATCCGGCTTTCAGTGTTTCTTTTCCTCCAGCCATCGATCCTGAATTTGTCGGGGAAAGTACTCTCGAAATTGATAAATCGTTCTTCTATTTTGTGTTTTCGATCACATTCATTATATACTTTCTTCTGTGTACTTTGATATGATGTAATTTAGGTAACTCTAATTACCTGGATAGATGAGAAGGCTTTGTCATACCTTGTCATGAATAATAAATTGATTTAATTAAAATAAGCTATTCATATAACTTAACACAGTTTGGATATTTTAGACTTTAGATTAAAACTGCAAATTTTAGATAATTTCATGGTGATGATAAATATTTTCTGTTTTTAATTTGATTATTTAAAAAGTGTCTTTTCAACACGTGAATAAATTCAATTTCCTGTTCAAATACCTTAATTCTGTGATTTCTAATTATGATATATAGGTTTTAAAGTTTCAAATAAAATGTATTTTTTACTTTTAGAGTTTAATTATAGGACTACGTGTTTTTATTATAGACAAAGTAAAATTATTTGAAAAAAAATTCAAAAGTATGTCTTCATTTTTCGAAGAAATATATATTTGTACAAATTTAAAAAAATGGAGTTGTACAAAACTTCACAAAATATAATAAGCTGCACGTATATTATATAAATTTTAAGTACATAAACTTAAGTGCAGAAATTTTGAGTGCAGAAAGTTTGAAGGTATAAAATTTCAAAGAGGTTTCCATCCATTTTTACAATCCAATCGAAGGAATGTAGTGAAGATGTAGCACACAATTTCAATTGGTCTATTTCTCTAAAATATTAGAGATAAAATCTAAGACTCCGCAGTTAACTCTCTACCTTCAGAATAGCTTCACAGCTAAATACATTAGAGAAGGCAATGGTGGTACTGCAGTGAAGGTAGAGAAATGCCTTCTAACTTCTTCTAGACCTTCTTGCTAAAAAAGTAGAATTCGTTACCGGAAAAAATCTGGGAGTAATGTAGAGTAAGAGTCCTGAATTCACTGAGTGTAGACACTGTAGATGAGACCTGTAGGCACTGTAGATGATGAGGCCTGTAGACACTGTAGATGATGAGGCCTGTAGAGACTGTAGATGATGAGGCCTGTAGACACTGTAGATGATGAGGCCTGTAGACACAGTAGATGATGATGCCTGTAGACACCTTAGATGATGAGGCCTGTAGATACTGTAGATGATAAGGCCTGTAGACACTGTAGATGATGAGGCCTGTAGACACTGTAGATGATGAGGCCTGTAGACACTATAAATGATGAGGCCTGTAGACACTATAAATGATGATGCCTGTAGACACTGTAGATGATGAGCCCTGAAGCCACTGTAGATGAAGAGAAATATTGTAGATGATGAGGCCTGTAGGCACTGTAGATGATGAGGCCTGTAGACACTGTAGATGATGTCCAATACTGTATATGGTGTTGAACACTGTAGATAATGAGTACTGTAGACACTCCATATGATGTGTAATACTGTAGATGATGTGTATAACTGTAGATGATGTGTATAACTGTAGATGATATGACAAGGCCTGTAAGCTATCTAGAGGGCTAGGCCCGGTAGAGGGAATGATTCGGCAGCTCGAGTTTTCCTGTCCGGAATACTAAGTGAGCAATCAATGGCCGTAATATTGGCCAGAGTCAGCTTTATCCTGGCTATGAACAGGTGAAGATTTACCACAGCCATCTTTAGGATCAGCAAAGACTATACCTGAAGCTTCCAACGAGAATATCAGCCGCATCTCAGAAAAAGCACTTCATAAAACTCAAAACTTTGCTATGCGATAAACTTGACTATTTCTTTTTTTTAACAACTTTGGTAAACACGAGGAGAATAGGTTTTTTTGAAATTATTCATAAGTGCATAGGCTTATAATACCGAATAGTAATGGTTAGTAGTTACATTATTTATTTGTGTAAAATCTTTGGTTGTTATTATCAATGTAGACGAATTTGGCAGCTCATTTCAAATATTATCTATGTGTATTTAGATAATTTGTATTGGCTTAATTTATACATTCTATCCACTAGCATATCACTAGTGGAATATTATTTGTATCATCTTGTTAAATAGCTTTGATATTCATGAATTTCATATATATAGTTTTTTTATCTCTTTTTCACTATTAATAACTATCTGAAGGATTAAAAAATAAAAAAATTATGAAAAAGAAAATATGTCCCATTAATCAACAGTATATAAAATCATAATGTTTCCTTTATTCCAAAAAAAAAAAGGGAAATGATTGACAGTCTTTCTTTAAATATAGGAGAAATAAATAAAACTAAAATTTCTTCCACTAAAGAATTTAAAAAAGTAAGATTAATTAATGATCCATGTAAACAAAAAGGAAAACGGTTTTGAAACTCATTTTAACTATTAAATATAGTCACAAGAACTAGAAAATGTTACACTTCCCGAGTACGGTGATTGTCCTAACATTGCTACTAATACACTAAATGAGAGAATTCCTATAACTACAGTGTAACTCCTCTATAGTGGACTCCTATATAGTGAACTCCTCTATTGTGAATGAGTTAGGATGTAGCCTGAATAGTTAACAAATTTACTTTAGTCTGCCATAAAACAGCTCTCAGGCTATTTATAGCAAACTAAATAAAATATGTTCACTATCCGGGCTACATCTTCACCTATTCACTATAGAGGATTCTCTCTCCTAAATAATAGCAACTAGAGTCACAGTCCCTCACTAGATGGGGCTGCCTGCATTCGTTCACACTCGAGTGGAGACAGAGAGAAAGAGAGAGATGTGAGAGGGAGTAATGTTATGATAATGGAGTGGAGATGATCAGTGATGAAGATGAATGAGGTGGAGGGGAAGGAGGGAAAGAGAATTCATCATCAATTAGGAAGGTGATGAAATTACGCAGAGTACATTTTTGAATTAGGTTGAACTTATGATAGTGTATTTGATACTTTTTTTGTTTGAATTAAATGAAAATATTCTTATTTCAAAGTCACATCTCAGATTATACTCAATAATTAAGCTCACATTGTGCATAGCTCGCAAATATAGCTCACTGAGATCACATAAAAAGCTCACAAGGTTCACTTATAAGTAAAGCTCACTAAGCTCACAAGAACAGCTCACTCAAGTTCACACTCACAGCTCACTAAGTTCACACTACACAGCTCACTAAGGTCACACTCACAGCTCACTAAGCTCACAAAGTGCCACTCATCACTCATGTGTATTCCGGTGGTTCGTTTTCAATAGGGTAGATTGTTCGTATGGTTATTGAGGCATTTGCTCACTATACAGGACACACGCAGATCTGTGCTGTGGAGGGGGTGGCCAATGGAATGGAAGACTTCGCATCTGTATTGTCACAGCGAGCAGAAATGCCACCCAAAGGGATGGGAAGTCATGGCCTGATAGAGAGAAAATTACCACCTAGAGGAATGGAAAGGCTTGGCCTGATACTTTAAAATTATTTATGCTGGAACAATACAGTAAGAAAGCACCTTTAGTAAAATCACTGTATTTAGTTATGAAATAATAAACATATTGAATTATTTTTATTGTTTACATCCATATATTGAGTATGAAACAGAGTTTGAATGAAAAATTCCATTTCTATATTAAAAAATTTAGTACACATTATTAATTAAATAAAAATTATAGATATAGGAATAGATTCTATTCCTATATTATATATTTTATACTCTAATTAAATACAGCAGACATACATAAGGTATTAGCTTATTTATAAATGAGAATAAATTTATTTATTTGATATCTCTATAAAAATTAGTACACTAGAAGCTTACTATAATAAATGAAGCATATATTACGAATGGTACTCTTCCTATAAATAGGCACATCCTATATTGTTACAGGTACTCTTCCTATAAATAGGAACATCCTATATTGTTACAGGTACTTTTCCTATAAATAGGCACCTCCTATATTGTTACAGGTACTCTTCCTATAAATAGGCACCTCCTATATTGTTACAGGTACTTTTCCTATAAATAGGCACATCTTATATTGTTAAAGGTACCCTTCCTATAAATAGGCCCATCCTATATTGGTACCCTTCCTATAAATAGGCACATCCTATATTGGTACCCTTCCTATAAATAGGCACATCCTATATTGGTACCCTTCCTATAAATAGGCACATCCTATATTGGTACCCTTTCTATATATAGG
>CANNZV010001265.1:0-23651 GCA_947561585.1 Caprella mutica | reverse complement strand
TATTGTAAAAGGTATCTTTTCTATATATAGGCACATCTTATATTGTATATATAAGATATATAGATATATAGGCATTGCCTATATTGTTAAAGGTACCCTTCCTATAAATAGTCACAGACTATATTTTCTATAGTTTCCAGCTCGTTGCCTTGGTATGACTCACACCTAATTTATTCCTATCGAGTCATAGGGGTGAGTGGTGTGAGTCATCTAAGATATCGACCTAAAACGCGGAGAGAAATCTTATACCCAGGTAAGTGATGGAGAAATAATTAAAACCTTATTTACTTTATGTATAATATATGCTTGATGTTCGTCGGTGCATTCAAAAATTTCAAGTATAGTTTTAAGAATAGCAAATTTCATATTGATTATTGATCATCTATAAAAATTATATGATTATTTAGAAATTATATACCAACCTGTATTGACTTTATTGTAAATGATTGAAGTTTACCAGTATATTTACACGCTTTTAGTATAGTTGTAGATTTAGAAATTTTTATATTGATTACTGGTAATCTACTGAATTTAATACTTTAATTATTGAATAAAATGATTAATATGATAATGATAATGATAATAATGATATTATTTATTGTGAAAAAATAAAATACAAGAAACAAAAGCCTATATAGGATATACTTAAAGGCGAAATAATAAAAATAAATGAGTTAAAAAAGTACACAAATCATATTGTTACAAAGTTCAACAATGTATACAATTTTGACTGCATATAGTAATCCTTAATAAAAAACGGTAACTGCACAATACTAGGGTAGTTAAGTAGACACTCACAGTACTCGGACACTGGGTGTTAGAATAGGTTAATCAGAAAATAATTTTGAATGTCAGTTTTATTTTTGATCGAAGTTAACGCCAATTTTCCGAGTACGAGGAGTGTCCGAATAATACGAGAAAGGACGGCCCGTATTAGCTACATAATTTATTTATAATTTAAATAAATTCATAAATTTTATATACAAATAAATAATATTTCAATTTAAAAAGTTTTTTTGATAGGACATCATTTCTGTACTCTGTATATACTGTACTTTAATTAATACAATTTCCATTGAATCACTTAGTCCCATATAAATGTGATATGTTTACCTCGTACCTATAGGCCGTATTTATGAGGGTTTGGGTGAGTCACCATAGAAAATAGTTAGGCCTAATAATTGTGAGGGTAACTAATCTAAACTCATGCGGGTACCTACTGTGCAATATGAAGTAAACCATCGGTAAAGAGTCACTGTGATGATGTACTATCAGAGAAAAGAGTCACTGTGATGATGTACTATCAGAGAAAAGAGTCACTGTGATGATGTACTATCAGAGAAAAGAGTCACTGTGATGATGTACTATCAGAGAAAAGAGTCACTGTGATGATGTACTATCAGAGAAAAGAGTCACTGTGATGATGTACTATCGGAGAAAAGAGTCACTGTGATGATGTACTATCAGAGAAAAGAGTCACTGTGATGATGTACTATCAGAGAAAAGAGTCACTGTGATGATGTACTATCGGAGAAAAGAGTCACTGTGATGATGTACTATCAGAGAAAAGAGTCACTGTGATGATGTACTATCAGAGAAAAGAGTCACTGTGATGATGTACTATCAGAGAAAAGAGTCACTGTGATGATGTACTATCGGAGAAAAGAGTCACTGTGATGATGTACTATCAGAGAAAAGAGTCACTGTGATGATGTACTATCAGAGAAAAGAGTCACTGTGATGATGTACTATCAGAGAAAAGAGTCACTGTGATGATGTACTATCAGAGAAAAGAGTCACTGTGATGATGTACTATCAGAGAAAAGAGTCACTGTAATGATGTACTCTCAGAGAAAAAGTCACTGTGATGATGTACTATCAGAGAAAAGAGTCACTGTGATGAAGTACTATCAGAGAAAAGAGTACCTATAAGATAGTACCTATAAGATAGTACCTATAAGATAGTACCTATAAGTAAGATAGTACCTATAAGTAAGATAGTACCTATAAGTAAGATAGTACCTATAAGATAGTACCTATAAGATAGTACCTATAAGATAGTACCTATAAGATAGTACCTATAAGATAGTACCTATAAGATAGTACCTATAAGTAAGATAGTACCTATAAGTAAGATAGTACCTATAAGATAGTACCTATAAGATAGTACCTATAAGATAGTACCTATAAGATAGTACCTATAAGATAGTACCTATAAGATAGTACCTATAAGATAGTACCTATGAGATAGTAACTATAAGATAGTACCTATAAGATAGTAACTATAAGATAGTAACTATAAGATAGTACCTATCTGATAGTACCTATAAGATAGTACCTATAAGATAGTACCTATAAGATAGTACATATAAGATAGTACCTATAAGATAGTACCTATAAGATAGTACCTATGAGATAGTACCTATAAGATAGTACCTATAAGATAGTACCTATAAGATAGTACCTATAAGATAGTACCTATGAGATAGTAACTATAAGATAGTACCTATAAGATAGTACCTATAAGATAGTACCTATAAGATAGTACCTATAAGATAGTACCTATAAGATAGTACCTATCTGATAGTACCTATAAGATAGTACCTATCTGATAGTACCTATAAGATAGTACCTATAAGATAGTACCTATAAGATAGTACCTATAAGATAGTACCTATAAGATAGTACCTATAAGATAGTACCTATAAGATAGTACCTATAAGATAGTACCTATAAGATAGTACCTATAAGATAGTACCTATAAGATAGTACCTATAAGATAGTACATATCTGATAGTACATACATAATGCATTGAGGCAATTGCTTAATAAAAAGCTACTGATTATTATATCATTTATATACCGGTTGTATAATATCCCCATCCCTCATGATATATCTATGTGAAAAATAGCAATGAAAATAGAGGCTATTTTTATGGCATTTAATTGATTGATTTCAGTAATGATATAGAAATAAATATAAATGAAAATGTGGAAGTAATTTATAATTTTTTCATATTATTATTTTATTTTTAATAAAAAATTCTGTCTTTAAAATAACTTATTTCTATGAGTTTAGCATATGATATTAATTAATAGTATAATTGTATATGATTTCTCCCTATAGTAATTCAATTGTTTTGTAATTAACTCTAAGATTTAATTTTAATAACTTTTATAAATGTATTTTTTCTCCGAGAAAAACGATAATTAAAAAAAATATTATTCAACTTTTTGTAAATAATATGAATATTTAATATACATAGTTAATAAAAAGATGTGGTACATCGGTAATAATAAGATATGTAATACAAATGTTATAAAAAATAAAACATGGTTGATAATACAAATAAAAGGAGTAATACATATATAATCAATAAATGAAATGGTGCATCACATATAAATCATCACCCTCTATATACCATATGACGTCACAAACGATTCCTGAAATACACGTAAGCATCATGTAACGATATCTAGCTAGCAATATCTAGCTAGCGATTTCTAACTAGCGATATCTAGCTAGTGATATCTAGCAAGCGATATCTAGCTAGCGATATCTAGCTAGCGATATCTAGCTATCGATATCTAGCTATCGATATCTAGCTAGCGATACCTAGCTAGCGATATCTAGCTATCGATATCTAGCTATCGATTTCTAGCTATCGATATCTAGCTAGCGATATCTAGCTAGTGATTTCTAACTAGCGATATCTAGCTATCGATATCTAGCTAGTGATATCTAGCTAGTGATATCTAGCTATTGATATCTAGCTAGCGATATCTAGCTAGCGATATCTAGCTATCGATATCTAGCTATCGATTTCTAGCTATCGATATCTAGCTAGCGATATCTAGCTAGTGATTTCTAACTAGCGATATCTAGCTATCGATATCTAGCTAGTGATATCTAGCTAGTGATATCTAGCTAGCGCTATCTAGCTAGCGATATCTAGATATCGATAGCTAGATATCGCTATCTAGATATCGCCATCTAGCTAGTGATATCTAGCTAGTGATATCTAGCTAGCGCTATCTAGCTAGCGTTATCTAGCTAGCGCTATCTAGCTAGCGCCATCTAGCTAGTGCTATCTAGCTATCGATTTCTAACTAGCGATATCTAGCTAGCTAGTGATATCTAGCAAGCAATATCTAGCTAGCAATATCTAGCTAGCGATATCTAGCTATTGATATCTAGCTAGCGCCATCTAGCTAGTGATATCTAGCTAGTGATATCTAGCTAGCGCTATCTAGCTAGCGTTATCTAGCTAGCGCTATCTAGCTAGCGATATCTAGCTAGCGCCATCTAGCTAGCGATATCTAGCTTGCGATTTCTCGTCTAATGTCGCTCTTAGCATCGCCTGATAAAGATGTCAGCTAAGTGGCAGTTAAAGAAAGCGATAAACACTTAGAAGCTGTTATTTTGTTGCACTGTCGAACTCCAGAGTGGTTATAACTCCTTGTGATCGTAGAAGAGTGTTTCCCGTGGATTTAGGCCAAATGATATAAAGGTATCCCCTTCTGTATAAATATTTTCGCTTCGGGAAAGCTAATAAATTCGGAATAAATATAGACAGCGTTTCGGTTTATTAAAGTCTGGAAGTTGCTTATTTTCGCAAGACTGCGTTTTGTTGATGTGATTATAAAGATTGTTTGTGATATATGTAGTTATTTTGTGATGAATTAGGGTCGATATTTCATCACGGATTAATTTATAATTATTTATAGATAATATTTTTTTATTACCCTTAATTAGATTCTTAAATGATATTTTCTTATCGAAAAGATCTTTTCATTTCAAATTTTCTTTTCGTTAAAATCGCATTTGATTTTTCAGTTAATAATTAATTTTATTGTTTGGCTTCGTATAAGAGTTCTTCTAAAATTTTAGGCGACATTTAAAAACCCACACAATGTTTCTCAATTCACAGCAAGGTGGAAAAAGCGAGGAGGATCTTTTGAATAAAACTTTGGTACAGAGAGCAAAAAAGAGATCACATCTACCACAACAACTCATATCCCGACTTTTTCAGCCCAATAATTGAGTTAGCAACCAGAGAGAGAGATGGAGAAAGAGCAAAAAGATTCTTAGGTTTCCCCCTCGCAGAGTGTCTTTTCAGTATGATGTAAGCAAGAAAGATATGATGCTCCGCGTTCGAGAACTTTAGCGTTCGTCCAATCCATCATGATGTATGTTTGATGGCTTTTTTTAACTTGGTTTCATTTGAACAAAGGGTTAGGGCGCTGGATGGAGTGTTGGGGCAATTAGGACCCAGTTCTCTCTCAGAGCATCTCAGTCCCACTTTGCAGGGCTTTATTGGCAGTCTCCTCAGCTCTAGCTCTATTGCCAGACTTGTTTTAACGACTTACTCCAATAAAAACGATACTTGCAACTAGACTGATGCTGTTTCTTGATGTCCCTGGGAAAGGGAAGGTAGGAAGGTGCCTGAAGACGCCGCCATCTTGGCTTTTCTTGGAGATTTTGAAGACGGTACTAAGCCAATCACTGATTTTATTACAGGAAAAATTTAAATAATTATGGAAGTATTGGGACAAAAATTCAGATATACCAAAGAAAAAAATGGGCCATAAAAAATTAAATGGAATCTCTTTTTGATTTTTGGTAGAAATTCTTTCTATGTTGGTTGCTGGATTTAAATTATTTATGAAGGTAAGAATTGAAAGAAAGATAAAGGAACATTTCTCAACCTTAAACAAAGAACAAGTACTAAAGAGAAACAAACAAGATCAGGGAAAAAGAATACAAAAATATCGAAATTAACAGGGAGGAAGATAACCGTAGTTTTGTGCCATAAAGCACCTTCCACCGTCTACTTTTATTATCTTTTTATAGGTAGCATTATAGTGACTCCTTTCGAGATCAAACCTGGGAAGAACAATAAGATGCCATTTTGTTTATAGGCCCATAAGAGTGTGTAATCTATTCGAGTCTTACGTTGCGATGTGCTTCATTCGAAGAAACAAAATAATTCTTCAAATTTAACACACAAATAAAATGAGATGAATCTAAAGGGCCGTACACACGTAGGGTTTTTTAAATCTTTCCACCAGACTTTTTTCTAAGCTCCTCCTACTTTTTCCACGAGAGTATTAGAAAAAACGATATAATTAATATTTATTTTAGGTATCATGGATACCAACTGAAATAAATAATAATTATATCGTTTTTTCTTATATTCTCGTGGAAAAAGTAGGAGGAGCTTAAAAAAGTCTGGTGGAAAGACTTAAAAAACCCTACGTGTGTACGGCCCTTTAACAAAAATTTGTTATTCATAGTGTTTGTTCACGACTATTTTCTGGTAGCTTTAAATTACAAAAGTAGTTAGGAAAAGACTGATAGCACTAGCTGAAAATGACGGTTGTTTTACTAAAAAATCTATCTAAAAATTAAAAATGTATATAGCAAATAAAGGAATTTTCATTATCGAAATTGGCAATATGAGGTAAAATTAACTTTTTGAAAGGAATAACGTATATCATACTATACCTAAATCCAATTGTTTTAAAATATAAACACTAGTTTTCTGTATCCAAGAGCTGTAATAATTACAATATGTCGGTTTAATTTTGTTGTTTTTTCCATCAAAATTTCAATTGAATTAAAATTATTATTTAATGTTATTACAAACAATAAAATAGTCAATCGTTTTCAATTTCGAATTTGTGAAATAGTGTATTAAGATGAAGAATATATTTGAATGAATATAATTAGTGATATTTACATTGACTGTTGGTGATTTTAGTGAAAACTGCTACTAATTAATATTAAACTTATTGTCTTATTTTTTGCTTTTTAATATTTATCTGATATCAAATTAAACGATGTGTGAGCGTGCGGGAAAGCCTTTCTCATTTGATCATTAAAAATCATATTTTGATACAAAAAATTCCATACATAATTATAAAACTGTCTTCAATAATATACACTATATTTTAACTAAATAACTATATTAAATAATCCAAAAGAATATCAAACTGTATTTGTATTCGAATTCTTTTAAATATCTCATATTTCAATTATATTTGTCATATATAAAAATGATATGATATATATATCATATTGTCTTTAAAAAAAATTATATTTACCTATTATTTATTCATCAAGAAATATCTGTAGCTATGTAGAATAAATAGTAAGTATACTAGAACTCCTCTATAATGAAATCCTGTATAGTGAATGTAGTGTCCTGAGTAAGGAAGTAGCCTCTATAGTGAAAAAATTTCTTTAGTCTTCCATGAATGACAATCAGTTATAGAAAACTAATATTTTCTTTATGTTTTCTCATCAGTCTTCTAAAACTGATGTCCATTTTATGGCAGACTAAAGAAAATTTGTTCGCTATAGAGGCTACTTCCTTACTTAGGACACTACATTCACTATACAGGAGTTCATTATAGAGGAGTTCTACTGTATATAACAATGAAAGACTCTACTGTAGCGAAATCTACCGTGAAAATTTACATTATGTACATCAATAGATAACGAATATTAGTTATTTCTTATACTACAATTAATGTGGTATAATATAAATAAATAAATGATATAATAAATAGGGTAAATTCCGAATTATCGGTCAGTTCCACATCTTCGGACATATAAGAAAAAACGATATAGAAATAATTAATTAATTTTAATTTTTATTGGTATCCATGATACCTGCAGGTAATTATTTCTATATCGTTTTTTCTTATATATCCGAAGATGTGGAACTGACCGATAATTCGGAACTTACCTACTCAATAAATAAAATGTGAAGGAATGTAGCGCCATCTAGTGTGTATTGTTTGGATGAGCTGCAGAGGCTCTGCAAGGTGCTATTGATTGGTCTATTATTTCTCAGCCCCATAGGTAGCAACTGCAGACCATTTGGATGGAAGCTTTTTCCTGTGAAAGGTACGGGAAAAGTTTTTAGACGCTACAAAACATCCATTGATGGTTATATATCCTTTTAATTACTGATTATTTTATTAAACACTATTGAAGTCTGAAGAGTAAAATTATCAATAGATTTATTAATGGTGAATAAAATAATGATTGATATAAAAAATCATCTTATCTAGGAAATATGATAATAAAAGTCGTTCACATCTCTAAATTAAATGATGATCCACATATTCCACATGTACATGTATTTAAGATATCTCCTCATTCTCCAATTCTCGAACACAGTTATCGGTGTTCATCGGTACACATTTTACAAACTGGCTCTCCTCTCATCGATGTTATCGGCTACACGTTAGCAGAGATAATTCAGTACACGTCACTTAACGATTCTCCGGGAAAACTCGCATAGGTTTATTTTTCGTTCGAGATAAACATTTGAGTCGTGTGCCAAATGCAGCCAACGCTTTCAAATTAGGCCTGAAGATCGAGAACACGTCATACTTGGCACCTTCGTTCAGAGGAAACCAGAGTGGCAAAAATAGTGCGCCAAAACAACTAGACGATGTGGAGAAAAGTGTGTCGCCACAATGCTCCTCAACAGTCGCACACACACACTCCCTCCTCCACTTTATGAATGTCATAAAGAAGATAATTATATCATGTGAACAGAAACTTGAAGCGCTTATCGCTTACTCGTTATTCAGCCAAAAGGTTTTGCTTTCTCATGTGTTCACGAGAGCTGCTGGCATGCGTCCAGCTTTTAGATGTTTGCTGTTCCTATCACCTCCTTTGCTGGAAGAAGCTGCATCAATGACGCCCTCTACCTTCCATTCCTGGAACCTCTGAGACGAAATTATTCAGGTTATTAGTAGGATATCGTGGGCGGGTAAGAGGAACTTCCTATACCTGTAAACAAGATGAGTCATCTTTCAAACTCTCTATTTCAGGTTCAGATGGAATTTTTTTCTCATTGCGGGAATGCAAGCGAATACTTCAGTTCATTCAGGATGAATTAAAACAAACTCTGTTGTTATTGAGACATGTTTTATTCAAAAGCGATCTTTTCTGCCTAAACATTGCACTGAGCACTTTCTTCAGATATACCCCTGAGTATGATTACATGGAATCCAATTTCTTAACAGAGCTTAGGACTACCTATTTGAATCTATTTTGTTGCAAAGCACCCTCGAAAGTAGCACTCAAATTTACCTTAAGACGTGTAATATATTCCACAGTGGCCTGGCTAGCCCAGCTCACGCGGATTCCAATTTTATTCCGCGGGAGCATAGCAAATGGAATCTCGCGATGGGGAGAGAGGTAGGTATTTTGTGCCTATAATACTAACGTCGGTAGGTATAAATGGAAGTGGATGAGCTCGGCATAAGGTGGTCTAAGCCGTTCAAATACCCAGACATTGGAATACACTCACACAGATTGCTACACCCCTGCTATTTATTGCCTTTAGGGATAAGAGTCTGTAAGGGGGCCTCGTTATTTACTCTCAACTCTTAGGCCAAATCAGGAGACAGATTCACTAACACCTAAAACTATAGTATAGGGCAAATTACGAATTAACGGTCAGTTTTACATCTTCGGTCATATAAGAAAAAACGATATTATAATTGTAATATCGTTTAATAACAATTATAATATCGTTTTTGTAATAACAATTATAATATCGTTTTTTCTTATATGACCGAAGATGTGAAACTGACCGATATTTCGTAATTTACCCTAGGTCACACATAGGTTTTCAGACACTAACAGTTATTATACAATTGTCCACCATTGAAATTTTTATGAATTCGAATACGGACTTCGCAGTCCAAAGTGACTGAGAATTCCATCAAAATAGAATGGCCTTTCTCCGCGTTATATTCAATGTATAGTGAATCAGTTTAAAAACTTCAAACGCTGATAAATAGATACAAATTTGCATCGACTTGATAAAAGAAAAAATTGAACATTTTATCAAAAATACTAATAATGAAAGGCTAAGTAAATAACGAACATTATCAGGTACATTTCATATGTATGACTGGCAAAGAGTAATTTATGAATTAATGGTCGGTTTCACATCTTCGGTCATATCGAAAAAAACAATATACTAATGATTTGTTTATTTATATTGTATCCATGATACCTGCAGGTATCATGGATACTACTAAAAATATTAATTATTATATAGTTTTTTCTTGTATGAGCGAATATGTGAGACAGACCGATAATTCGCCATTTACACTACATCCATTTATATTTTATGTACTTATTACTCAGTGACTCTTTCCCCTCTCACTCACCAACTCCCTGACTCATGCACTCTCTTCCTGACTCACTAACTCACCTATAGCTGCCATCACTCACATTTCCTTTAGTCGTTAAATCACTGGAGCAAGAGAGTAATCAAAAGCTTTCCCCCAAACGGACCAAAAAAAGCCCTCCCTTCCATAACTTTGGTTTCCTTTTCGATATACCGAAACACCTTCACAGGTTTATTTTGATACACCCAAAGGGAGTTATGGTGGGGCCATAGAAGATTAAGAGGGGGTACTTCCTTATTTATAGTGGGGTAAAGATATCATGGGTGAATAGTTTGTTTAATATAGATAGTTATGTTTTATAAACTTATTCAATTATCATTATAGGCTTGGGACACAAGATTGGTAAATAGTATTTACTTTAGAATGAAAAAGAAATGACATAATGTCCATTTTATAACAAAAACATGATTTTTTGTTATAATTTACAACTAAAGAGAAGGAATAAATTTCCAACTTTTACTTCTGAATTAATTAATAGATTTTACAACTAGGATGAAGAATAAATTTCGACATAATTATTCTGATAAAGGTCGAATTTCAGGGATAATTAATGACTATTATGATCAAATTTATTGTCTTTTCCATCCTAGATGATAAGAATTTGATTTAATTACTAAATTCAACTTTTCAATGACCAAAGTTTACAATTAGAAAGCGACGAGAATTCTGTCGCATTTTGCAATTCCACAGAAAATAAATAAACATGGAGAAAAAAGATTATGAGTCAAATTGACTCATAATTTTTGTTTTCAGTTTGTCCCAAAACCGGCTCAATTTGACTCATCCTAATAGTTTACTCAAAAACAAGAGTCATATTGACTCCTAATTCATAGTCAGATTGACTCAGGTAAAGTCAATCAAGAAAATGACTCCAATATAGTATTTTTTCCAGCCTTGACTCAACCGATGAGTCAGGCTGACTCGTAAATTTTTTTTCAGTGCCTAGAAAAGATTTTGGTCACACATGCAAGATAGAGCTGGCGTGTGAGATTATACCTGACGGCAGAATGTGTAAATATAGTGGCGCGATCCTTGACACCAACCTCTACATTGCCGAAACAGAAGCAAGTCTTGCAGAAAATTAGTCCTGGAAGGAGGAGGAGGAGTGTTGAGAGGATGAGGAGGACTTGAAACTGGAGAATGGAAAGAATGGAGAGAGAAAGAGAGGATGAGAGAATGGAAGATAATAGATGAATTGAAAATAAAAAATATTTAATCGGTAGCTGATCATAAAATACAGTTAAAATTGACTTATATTTACAAAATAGTTCAAAAAAAATACTCTTCAAATATGAATGTATGTTAAAAACTTAATTTACAGAAGATTTTTCAGAATTTATTTTAACAAGAGAAATTTAAAGGAATTTTTTTTTCAAATTATTTTTTACCAAAAAAATGGAAAATATAAGTTTTTCATAAAACTTTACTTCATAGTGCTCAGTGAAAAAATTTAATTATGACTGCAGACCCATGCAAATGACTGTAACTGATAGTGACTGTAGAGCTAGGCAATACCTCTGGCAGTCATCGATTATACAATCATTGGGGATAAATGAGTCTCTATACAGGGAGCTAAATAATTACTGCAGGGCCGTTCATTTTAGGTGATAAGGGTGGCTTTTTTCTTGGTGTACCCTATCGCTTCATTGCCACTGGATTAAATTTAACAGGTGAGTGGAAGATTTAAAGGTGAGTACCTCGTTATTACCTCTCAGTCATTAAAAGGAAACAGTTTTGACTAGGCTATTGTTATTGGAATTTGAAGATTGGGTAAATTACGAATTATCGGTCAGTTTCATATATTCGGTCATATAAGAAAAAACCTATATTAGAATTGTTATTTAATTTTTATTTAAAATAAAATAACAATTATAGTATCGTTTTTTCTTATATGACCGAAGATGTGAAACTGACCAATAATTCGTAATTTACCCTAGGTTTGTTTCATTAAAGAAGGGTAGGTTACGAGTTATTGGTCAGTTTCACTTATTCAATCAGATAAGAAAAAAAAACGATCTAATAATTATTATTTTAATTTAATTCCATGATACCTGCAATATTTATATTTTTATATCATTTTCCTTATATGTCCGAAGATGTGAAACCGACCCATTATTCATAACTTACCCTAGTCTGAAATAATCAAATAAATTGTGAATTATATGAAATTAAATTTAAAAGATCTTTATCAAATTATGTCACCAAAATAGTCAAACTTGAATTAATATTTTCAATGGATTTGAGCTGAAATAAATGAATTAAAAAAAAGTGGAGTTGGTTGGCTGGTGTTCATTTTTTACCCACTGATTTATCACCACAATATTTTCAAGAAAATTGAGCCCATTACGAAGTAGGTAGCGCCATCTGGTGTGATAATTAACTCTGTTGTACTAATTATATGAGGTACCGTATTTCACAGGTGATAATAAATGAATTATTAATATAATTCACATAAATACCATTACATTTGAAATACATGTACTTCAAGGTATGCTAAAACAATTTTATAATCACCCCCCATTAATAGTTTCCTTATATTTATTTGTCTGTCTGTCTGTCTTCATATAGAGTTATGATAAACTACTCTAGAGAGAGGAAGGAACTTATTTTGTATCAGTTATATCATTTCTCCATTAAATTTTGTTTCAGTTATATCATTTCTCCATTAAATTTTGTTTCAGTTATATCATTTCTCCATTAAATTTTGTTTCAGTTATATCATTTCTCCATTAAATTTTGTTTCAGTTATATCATTTCTCCATTAAATTTTGTTTCAGTTATATCATTTCTCCATTAAATTTTGTTTCAGTTATATCATTTCTCCATTAAATTTTGTTTCAGTTATATCATTTCTCCATTAAGTTTTGTTTAATTTTTTTCTCCATTAAATCTGCTGTGAAAGTTTATAAAGAATTTTTTGCAACCTCTGTAATAAAATTGATATACTCTATCAGTCTATGTCTGTGATACAATTATAATATTATCGTCCTTATTTAATTAATAACTTCATTTAAATCTGAGGACATGGACCAAAGTGTTGATAGTTAAATTACACAAATATTGATAGTGATGCAATTGAGAACACGTTATTCTTAACGGGTAAATACACTAGTAAGGAAATATACATGACACAACATTTTAGTTCTTCATCTTTGATTTTTTTTTATTATTTGACGTGCAGGTCTTACAAACCATAGATGTTTTTATATATCTTTTCTTTTACTTACAGTGCACATTAGAAAAGTATATAATAATAATTATATGTCATGGTAATTAGAAATTAACATCATCAAAATGAAAATTTACTTACTTATTTTTCGAACAACCTAACAAAATTGTTTAAAATAGTCACAATAACATCCTATTAATATCCCTACGATATTGGCCACAGTTTCAGATAGTGATGTTGGTCGTATTAAAACCACTCCGTCTAGTACGTCCGTTCAGACAACCGTGTTCAAAGCGTATATAACGCTATAGCGTCATCGATCCCGCTGTACACCGTGCGGACGCGTGCTCTCACGATTGTGTGTTTGGCTGTAGCGAATCGGCGTGAAAAATCCTGAAATTTCACATCACGACCAGAAGCGACAATGAAATTTGGGAATGGAGGGCGAAATCAAATGCAATTTTGTGGCTGATTCCGCATGCGTTTGGTTGTGATAACACCGTAAAGAAAATAGTACAATGGACGTAGTGGAAGCTGAAGAATATTACAAAGTTATACATCTCATTTATCGATCAGAGGACATAAATGGATACAGGGAAGTTTATCTTTATTGGAAGTTTTCGGCATCTCATTTATATATAATGATTTCTATGGAAATCATATATAACTTTTCTAGAATGATTCTTTTCAGATATACATTTATTCAATACAGAAAAAGCTTGAAAACCAGGTTATACTATGTCCAAAAACGAAGGAAGATGTTCAATTTCGATATCAATTCCTTATCAAACTTTATTTCCTACGCAAAATTCCAGGTTATTTTTCGATTTCTATTAAAATTTTGTATCCCTCAAGTAAATTTAATAACGATAAGTTATTTAAAATATAAAAATGTTCAGTAAGAAATATTTTTTTGTCTAACTGCCAATTCTATCACTTCTTGTTACTTTCGAAAATTGTAAATATTAAAAATTGATATGTTAAGAGATATGATTTAGAGTATTTTAATCCATTCACTTCGGTATAGATGCCGATTTGCCCAATGATGTACTTATTTATTCAAATATCTATTCTCATGTAACACGAAATGGATCCAATTTGTTAACCCCATTTTATCGTAAAAATGAAAAGCCACTAATTGCAATTTATGAACTGAATATATGAAATATATTAACTTTCTATCGCATTTTAAACGATGTCTATTTCTACATTTAATTGAAAGTTATATAATTTTTAAATCTATGTATTTGTAATTTTGTGCATGAAGTTTCACGTAAGTCTTCTTCTACTGGACTTATTGTATGATGGGTTTTCGCTGATTTACTTGATCACCTGTAGCATTAATTGATGTACTTTAATTTTATATAGGTTACCCTTGATACCTTTTAATGAACTGAATTATTTTTTAACCATAGCGTATTCTTTAATAAAATTGTTTCATAGAAAATACTGTGAAAAATGTTAGAAACAAGTTGAAAAATGTTGAAACACTTTGAAAGAGGTCCAACCACGTTCAATACATTTAACTATAGAGTATGCCGTTTAAATAGCAATTCTTTCTGCAAGTGGCACCCTCTTTGCCATGACCAATGCGATATAGTCCCTAAGAAGATTGGCTGTGCATCAGATGTGTTGGTCCCCCTGATAGTGTGACAGAATGAATAGGTTGGGTGGAAACAGGTCTCAAAATCAGTGTATATCTACATGTACACACACATTCGTTATCAAGCTATTAATCTTAATAAAGAATAAATGTAATTTCATTTTATTATGCTAGGGTTCGAAAAATAAATAAGATGTGATTTCTGAATAAAAATTCAGCTAGGTTATTTGAGGGCGTAAATAATAGGTTTTACTATTAGTTTATTGATAAAATTATTGTTTTAAATGAAAAATTATTGAATATGTGTAAATTTGAGAGTTCTCATATACATATTAACTCGTTTAGAAATTCCTTCTATCTTTTTAAAATGTTCTGTAAATTTTACAGTCGTATATTTCTTCCAACCTCCATTACTATTGTCTGCAAGGTACATTATATGAAGTGGCATTCACTTTGCTCTTGGATTTACAAATATATTCAAATTAATATGATTCCCTTGCTCTGATAAGACGCATAAAGAAGGTGGCCGAGCATTAGTTTTTTTTATCTTGCCTGGACCGTATCTGTTAGTCATCCTGTTTTTGTTTTATCGTTGAATTATGCTATCTACTTCAACATCTGAAAGAGACATCGATGTGTCTGAGATATGCTATTCAGAGGAGTACAAAATGGGAATATTAATATAGTTATATTTACGTTGCTTGTAGAAATTTAGGGTGGCTGGAATTGTAAAGGAGAGGTGTAACATTCATTGTAACAGTGAGTAAGTTACTGGAATAGGATTCTATTGTATGGTTTTATTTGTTAGGTTACGTAGACTGCAGATGAAGTATAAATAATTATATTTATTGCAGTATTCGTAATTAATGGAATCGTAAATGAACAAAGGAAGTTTGAAGAGGTGGAATTATTTATAAAATAAATTGATTTATAATAGCACCAATTTGTTCAGAAAATAGTGTAAAAAGGTATTGTTTAAATTATAGATTCTTCTCATGATAGTTGAATTTATTTCAAGATAAAAAATAAAATAAAATTTTACTTAAAAATTAAATAAAATTTTACATAGAAATAAAATAAAATTTTACATAGAAATAAAATAAAATTTTACATAAAAATAAAATAAAATTTTACATAAAAATATAATAAAATTTTACATATAAAAATAAAATAAAAAATATGAGATTTTTTTATTGATAAAATGAAAATTTAACATTTCGATAAACGATATTTTATTTCAAAAGTTGAAAGAGCTGGTAATAAAAAATTAAAACTAGACCAGTAGAGCCTAGCTACAGACGGGCAAAGTCACGCTCAGCACTCAGTGCTGATAGTGACATGGTCTCACAGAGTGAAAATGTTCTCATTTTCTCCATTGGGACATTGGCCCCACACGTGGAGGACAATGTCCTTCATTAGGACAAACGCAGTCCTTCAGTGAATGTGAATGAAGGGAGGTGTGTGAATGAAAGGTATGAATGAATAGGATAGGAAATGAATGAATGGGAAATGAATGAATGACATGTATGGTAAATTAATGAATGGAATGTATGGGAAATGAATGAATGGAATGAATGGGAAATGAATGAATGGATTGTAGGTGAAATAAATGAATGTACTGTAAGATGATTTGAATGAATGCATTGTATTTGATATGAATGAATGATATGAATGGGAAATGAATGGATTGTATTGAAATGTATGAATGAAATTGCAATATCGTTTTATCATTCAAATATTAAGTTTATAAAAAATATGATAATTAAAACTACCACTAAAATTCTTCTAGTTAGTTGTATAAAAACTAAGTGTGAAAGTGTCTGTACGATAACTAGGGACTGACCCCTTAGCTTCAAAGCACGTAAGAGGGTGGTGCGGAATGTACTGATTTCTATCGACTATTACGACAAAGTTATTGATGTTTATTTGTTAGTGTCACAGAGGGGACTAAGGTACAAAGGACTTGGAGGTGGAAGACTGTGATTGAAGTTATAATTATTTAAACACAGATATGATTTTTATGATTCAACTGTTGAAATGTGAACTAACCTAGGCAAGAAGAATTTATTCCTGGGATATTAAGGGAATATCCTGTCAATACTATTAATGAAATTAATGTAAATTGCAAATAAAATGTAAATAATAATAGTGTTAATGAATTTAAGTTGTTAATAATTGTATAAAAAATATTATTTCGATATGAAAATGTTCTATTTATTATATAAAACAACTTGCAAAATTCCTGAATGCCGTAGATATTTTTTATCATAATAATATATTTTTTAAATAAATAACATACTTAAGAGTCTTAATACAAACATACGAAAAAATATTAATTATGTATAGTATATACTGTTTACAGTTGTGCAATAATGCAAAATATTCAATAAATTTATAATTTATACTCATGAATTATTTATTTTCTTATTGAAAATTAGATTATTAATAATTTTTTTCTGTATCTATTTTCTTTAAAATAATTCATATTCTATTATCTAGAACCTCAACTAATTTAATAATAATATTTCACATAGCCTAGTACTGCCTTTTTATTAAGTTCATTAGTGGTTTCTTCATCCCCCTCCACATCACTCAAAGCAATTAGTTCTAAAGTCTAACACTGGACCAAGTGCTAACTCCACCACTTCAAAGTACTTATAATATTGATTGCTTTGTCAGTGACTGAAATGAACCTATTTGGTTAGGAATAATTCCCCCCCCCCCTCTTCCGAGTGTACAACAATGAACAGTTTCTAAAATAGAGTATTAAATTATTAATTGATTGAAATTTTAATTAGTGAATTTATAGATTTTCATGAATTAGTTGGTTTAAAATATATTTTTCATTATAATAATAGAGGTTATTGTGTATTTATATTTTTATAATTTATTGTTATATTTAATCGTGCGCGAACACTTGGTCGAATGACACTTGGCCGATGGACACTAGGCCGAAGGACACTTGGCCGAAGGACACTTGGCCGATGGACACTAGGCCGAAGGACACTTGGCCGATGGACATTTGGCCGATGGACATTTGGCCGATGGACACTAGGCCGAATGACACTTGGCCGATGGACACTAGGCCGAAGGACACTTGGCCGATGGACATTTGGCCGAAGGAATCTAGGCCGAATGACACTTGGACGAATACACTTGGCTGTAAGTAGATTTAGCGTAAATTTAGCCGATAGACTTATATTCAATGTATCCATATTACGAACTGCAGCCTCCTTTTAATTTAATTGTTATTTTTATTTACATGGAATTAAGAGTTATTGTAAAAAAAGGAATATAAATTTTAATGTGTACATAATGAGTATTCACATTACACACATATATATTGCTGAACAATTTTATTTTTTTTATAATCATGGATTTTATAGCAAGAATAAGAGGTGGAAAAAAGCTTCTCTTCGTACTTTTGAATTTGTTATCATTGGTTATTATATTTTAGAATTTTTTTATATAATTTAACTACTTAATAGTAAATAGAGTTTTTATTTTTATTTATTAAGTAGTATTACAATCCATTTTTTGTTGGCCAAGTGCCACTTGGGTCAAATGTCCGTTCTGCCAAGTGTCACAATAACATACAAATATCAGTAATTATTAATTCATGTACACAGTTTCAGTAAAAATCTAATCATGATTTCAATAAAAACCTACCAATTAATGTATTGGGTAGGTTCTAGGTTTTATATTTTTAAAATTCTACAAGTCACTGATAGACTAACTAGAGAATCAGATTTCTTGTATTTAATCAGTATCACATTTATTCAGTATTTATAAACAGTATCTCCATAAAAACAGTTTAAATTCATTCACAAATTAATGCTAACCACTTTAACACCTTTCCCGTGACGACAGAAAGCGCTAATTGGCTTTTTTCCCGTAATAGCACTGGTGTCCGTAAATAGCACTGCAATCACCTCATCTCAGTCATAATCCAAAGGAAGAACATTAAACCTACCACCAAACAGATCGTATAACTGCAACGACATCAACTTAAAGACCATCAACTGGCTAGGAATGAAAGACTGTAACACTGCGTGGTAACACTGCGTGGTAACACTGCGTGGTAACACTGCGTAGTAACACTGTGTGGTAACACTGCGTGGTAACACTACGTGGTAAAACTAAGTTGTAACACTACGTGGTAACACTGTGTGGTAACATTGCGTGGTAACACTACGTGGTAACACTAAGTGGTAACACTACGTGGTAACACTACGTGGTAACACTACGTGGTAACACTAAGTGGTAACACTGCGTGGTAACACTGCGTGGTAACACTACGTAGTAACACTGCGTGGTAACACTGTGTGGTAACACTGCGTGGTAACACTGTGTGGTAACACTACGTGGTAACACTGTGTGGTAACACTGTGTGGTAACACTACGTGGTAACACTGCGCGGTAACACTGTGTGGTAACACTACGTGGTAACACTACGTGGTAACACTACGTGGTAACACTACGTGGTAACACTACGTGGTAACACTGAGTGCTAACACTGCATGGTAATACTGTATTAAAATAGTATATTAATAATTCTAGTGAATAATACATTGAAAATGTATTGTTTGCTATAAATAAATAAAAATCAATATAAATCTAGGGAGTTTGGTAATAATATTTGAGTATCTTTACATAATATTTGAGTAATTGCGTAGAATCACTTTTTATTTTAAAAATGAAATACAATATAACTAAGAAAGATAGAGAGCTCTAAAAAATTTTATTTAAATGATGTATCTTTTGAATGTGTTTTTATTACCATGTATTCCAGCAACTTGAATGTTGTTGCGCTATAATTGAATAATGATAGCTAAATAAATTGGATAAATTACCTTTCCTATTGATGTAAACTTTATTAATATCCTATAAGTAGAAATATGAAGGGCCAAATCAGTGTTTTGAGAAGTTTTGTGAATTAAAATTTGATGTTATATAACTTCATTTAGAATTTGATATATGTAGCTTCAAAATGTTCAATTGAATGGATACGATATGTATGAATGGATTGTATGGCAACTTAGTTAGATCATATCAGAATATAAAGTTATATATTTAGGTAACCAAAGCGTTATATTTCCTATAAAATATCAGTTCCAAACTCCTGAAATCGTTTTCTGTATTGATTATGCAATCACTAGATGGAATGCTCCTACCATTGAAAATTCGTATGAAAATTCACATGAAAATTCATATGAGAATTTACATGAAAATTCATATGAGAATTAACATGAAAATTCATATGAAAATTCACATGAAAATTCACATGAAAATTCATATGAAAATTCACATGAAAATTCATATGAAAATTCACATGAAAATTCAAATGAAAATCCACATGAAAATTCATATGAAAATTAAAATGAAAATTCACATGAAAATTCATATGAAAATTCACATAAATATTCACATGAAAATTCACATGAAAATTCATATGAAAACTAACATGAAAATTCACATCAAAATTAACATGAAAATCCTAGCATTGATAAATCACATGCAAATTCGCATGAAATATCTTTTTCCACATCCAAAATAAGACAGGTAAGTTATACCATCACCTCTGCTGTGTCTTTGTTCATCTCGAAGGACATTTGATATTGATGTATTTTTGTAGGTTTTTGCCGATCACTGAGAAATAATTCTATCAATAAAAATGGGTATTACGTTTGCGTTATTATCCTTAATTTTATATAGAAATAAACTTCTCAGTACTAATGTTAGTGAGAGCACTTCTGTCTGTCCGTCACACTAACGTAATGATACGCTTGACATACCACTGGCAACAAGTATATGAAATTATTCTGATATCAGTTCAATAAATGGTTTCAATAACTGAATTAAATTATATTCTATTCGGTTGAAAATGTTGTAGTGAAAGTTGTGTCATGGATAATAATTATTACATGAATTACTATACCATCATTGTCCATTAAATGTATACTTTAAAAATTCCATCATTCTTGAAGGCACGCTTACACTAGTACCTACCATTTATTCGTAGCTTACTTGTGTTTTCATATAATTTAAATGAAATATCACCTTTATGATGATAATCTAGTAAGATCAGTGATGATATTAAGGTAATGATTAGGATAGAGAAACAGTCGTGAACTACAAATTATGTCACTTTGGTACGGAAAATAATATTAAATGTGTGGAGTTGTAAAGGAATAAATTATCATTGGTACTTAAATATACAAGCTGGTACAAAAATATTGTTAAGAAACTATTGGAAATATGAAAAAATATGTACAGAAACACCTAATTAAACTGACTTTAATCATTAATGGTAAAAATATATGATAAATAATTAGATCTACGTCTATAATCGATACTAAAAAGATCATCTACCTAAGACTATAAATTGCACAAAGAAAATGCAATAATAATTTATCATAAATTAAAATGAATAAAAGTCCATTTTCTTTCGTCGGACATTTCTGATAAAAATTATTATATTTCGCGATAAAATACGGTCAATATTAACATGAGTAATCTACTAACTGCCTATCACACATTTTCGTCTGGGAATCTATTAATGTAATCATTATAGTTTAAATGCACACAGCAATATAAACAATATTATTTGGCAACTATTTGGCAATAATAGCACTATTTACCAGCCTGTTTAGCTAAATATATAGCAATAATAGCACTATTTACCAGCCTGCTTAGCTAGCTATATAGCAATAATAGCACTATTTACCAGCCTGCTTAGCTAGCTATATAGCAATAATAGCACTATTTACCAGCCTGTTTAGCTAGCTATATAGCAATAATAGCACTATTTACCAGCCTGTTTCGCCAACTATTTAGCAATAATAGCACTATTTACCAGCCTGTTTAGCCAACTATTTAGCAATAATAGCACTATTTACCAGCCTGTTTAGCTAAATATATAGCAATAATAGCACTATTTACCAGCCTGCTTAGCTAGCTATATAGCAATAATAGCACTATTTACCAGCCTGTTTAGCTAGCTATATAGCAATAATAGCACTATTTACCAGCCTGTTTCGCCAACTATTTAGCAATATTAGCATTATTTACCAGCCTGTTTAGCCAACTATTTAGCAATATTAGCACTATTTACCAGCCTGTTTAGCCAACTATTTAGCAATAATAGCACTATTTACCAGCCTGTTTAGCCAACTATTTAGCAATAATAGCACCATTTACCAGCCTGTTTAAGTAACTATTTAGCAATAATGGCACTATTTAGGTAACTATTTAGTTAGAGGGTAAAAATAGTTTCTTTAGTAGGACATTGGACAAGTTGCTGCAGAGTATCAGTACTCTTTCACCAAAGTTACATCATCAATCTGAGGCAGCTTTTAATTAGGTGGGTGCGACGGTGACTTCAAGTGGGAAAAAGGGCAAAATTAGCTTCTTGAAGTGGGAAAAGTTGGTAAAAGTGAGTAAAGTGAGAAAAGTGGGTACCATCGACCCCCATACCCCCCCCCCCCCCCCCTGCCAGGTCATAAGACAATCAGGAAGTGTGCAGTACAACCAACTAGCGGATACAACAAACTACATAATGGCCTTTCAAGTAGAGATTTTCAAAGTAATCGTCATTTATTTATATATTAATGTAAAGTATTTTTAAACTCTCAACATAAATGGCCGTTATGTAGTTTGTTGTATCCGTTGGTTTGTTGTTTTGCACACTGTATGATTGTTTAATGACCTGGCAGGGGATTTGGGAGTGGCCCGCCCCCCGATACCACATTTTAGTATTCGATTAATTAATAAATGTAATGAAGGTATTAGCGAACACTAGGCGGGATTAAAGGGGATTGAAATTGAGCAGCGCATTCTCGAGATTGCACAAATCGGCAAATGACGTGGAACATGTGCACAATATCATTATACTTTAAGGTATTTGATAGTATAATGGGTTCGCAATAATCATTATACTATAAGGTAGGTATATGGTAGGTAAAATGTGCTTTCAAAATAATCATTATTCTAAAAGGTATCTGTTAGGTTTAATCATCAGGGAATATCTCCAAGTGATTATTGCACTGGTGTATAATCATTTTTGTAATCTATTTACTGTGGCCACCTGCTATCTCCCCGCCGTTGAATGTCGGGGGGGGGGGCATTGGGGGAAGGGAGTTGGAGAACAGAATGGGGGGACATGTGGAGGAAAAATATTCTTAAAAAATTGATACGGAAAAAAAAAACTTTTCGACCAATAGACTAATTTAAAATGAAATTAAGAAGAATCGTATTAAAAATAAAATCTCTCAATTAGAAGACATGTAACACCCAATGATGAACATCTGAAATAGTTTTTATTACCTAACTAGATCAGAACATAGCTCCTGTGTTTGCATTGCCGTAATATGAGAGTAGGGGGGGTTTGGGGGTATTTGTCCCCCAGGTGAGCTCTAATTAGCATACTAATGGAATGGGTAAACGAACATAAAGGTGTACGAGTGAAATGACAGCCAACTACAGTGTCTACAGGCCTCACCTACAGTGTCTACAGGCCTCACCTACAGTGTCTACAGGCCTCACCTACAGTGTCTACAGGCCTTACCTACAGTGTCTACAGGCCTCATTTACAGTGTCTACAGGCCTCCTACAGTGTCTACAGGCCTCACCTACAGTGTCTACAGGCCTCAC
>CANNZV010001264.1:169486-194545 GCA_947561585.1 Caprella mutica | reverse complement strand
GTAAATATGGATTCATTAGATATCAATTATTAGTGGTAAATAATTAAAACATGATTATTCAATTTTCGTGGTAAATAAATAATTAAAATGTGTTTTTAATTAAGCCGTAGTCAAAGAAAAGAGTCCGAACATTTCGAAGCATCTCATATTTTTCGCGCGCCAAAGACAATGTTCGGACTCATCTCTTGACTACGGCATAAATTAAAATACATTTTAATTATTTATTTACTACAAAAGTTGAATAATCATGTTCAAATTATTGATCATCAATAGTCAAAGTATAATGAATCCATATTTGCTGATGGAAAGTAGGATGAATGTCGATTTTAAAATTTAGAAGAAAAATTAACATCAACGGAAACGAACACATTCTTCAAATCGAACTGTTCGAAATTCTAATTATTTGATTTTCAAGTAGTTTTGCCTGGAGAATTTAAATCTGGAATCAGAATTCGAAAATTTCATCTCTTCCAAGATTTATGAGCTTATGAAGTTTTTCAAAATTTAGATAGGCCTATTTAAATAGGCAGTTTCATGGAATGTGATGTAATTTTATCTAATGAATACAAATCTGAAAACGGATTTGAAGAATTTGTTCCGATTCGAACATAATGATGAAATAAGTATTATTTGATTAACATCTCAAAAGTTTGAAATACTCTAATATGCCTGTATGTATTATTCTTTGACTCAAAAGTATTGATTCAAACAATTTGAAACCTCTAATTGATCTATTCTTTTACATCTTGAATCATATTAGGAAAGCTCTTGAAAATTATGAAAGATGATCTATTCATCGTGATATAATGTTATTCAAATCGATAGGCGATGTCCTCAATGTACTTTCAAAGTTAACCCCATTTGTTAGCGTTTGAAAAATTACATAATTACATTGTTGGTCACACCTATTATCTTTTACCATTTTTTTGAATACAAATACAGCTTCGGTTAGAAAGGATTAAAACACACTTCATTGATTATACAAATGATATGGTTGTTCCTGGTTTAATTCAATAGAACGCGAAGTAAAGTATAACTATACTCAACTTTTTAACTGTAAAGCTGAGCAAGGAGCGTTATTTCGGTATAAAGATATAGTATGATCCACAATGAATAACACTAAAATAGAAATTGATTAAACTTCATATTAAATAATTTATTTTCAGATTGAGTGATCAAACATCATATTTATGAAATAATTAAGCTTCATATTTATTTAATGATTTAATTTCATATTAAACTGATATTACTGAAATGCACTATAGATATACCAACGTTATCCATGTACAACGCGAATATCAAAAATTAAATAATACATATTTGGTGAAGTCCTATTAAAACGTACGTGCGTACGTATAATATAAAATTGATAATCTGTTAGAACGTATAATAGAAATTTAAAAAAATTAATAGTTTCAAATGTGTTTATCTAAATGTTTCAAACATCTTCTCAGTGTTTCAAACTTTGTTTTCATGTTTCATACTTTTTTCACGTTTCAAACTTTCTTTTCATATTTCAAACAAGCTTTCTAAAAACAAACATCTTTTGAGGTTTTAAACGCGATTTATTGTTTCAAACAAGTTCATAATGTATCAAACAATTTTCCAATTTATCAAACATATGTTTTTAATGTTCCAAATATATTATCAATGTTTCAAATATTTGTAGATTTTTCAGACATGTTTCTAATATTGTAAACATTTTATCAATATTTCGAACGTGTTTTACTTCCAAATAATCATTCAATGTTTCAAACATGTTCTTAAAGTTTCATAGATGTTCTAAGTGCTTCAAATTTTGTTTTCATGTTTCAAACTTGCATTTTATGTAAAAACCTGTTTTATTACTTCAAACATGTTTTAATGTTTCAAAAATTTCCTAATGTTACAAACCTGTTTTCAATGTTCCAAGCATGTTTTTAATGTTTCAATCATTTTTTTAATTTTCAAAACAAGTATCTGATATTGTAAACAGGTTATAAATGTTTCGAACAGTTTTTAATATTTTTCAAATAAGTATTCAATGTTTCAAACATGATCAGTGTTTCTAACTTGTTTTATTGCTTCAAATATGTTTTCTGTCAGTGTTTCAAACATGTTGTCAGTTTTTCAAACATGTTGTCATTGTTTCAATCACGTTATTTATATTTCGAACATGTGTTTATTGTTTCGAACTTCTTTTTGATATATCGAACATGCTAGTAATGTTTCATACATATATTCGATGTTTTAATGTTTCAAGCATGTTTCAATGTTTCAAACATGCTATCAGTGTTTCAAACTTAATTTGAGGGTATTAAATATGTTTCAAATTTTTCAAACATGATTTAATGTTTAAACACGTTTTTAAAGTTTAAAACATATGATATAACATTTTAAGGTTCCAAACATGCTTGCGATGTTTCACTCATAATTTCAATGAATCAAACATTAAAAATATGTTTGGACACTCTACAATCAACATGTTTCAATTCATATCATACGTGCTCGAAGATTATCCAATCCTTGAAATTCTGAGCCAGTGGCTTAATTCGAAATGATTTGCATATTCACACATTTTGAACCACAAGATAGTGAATTAATTATAAATATTTACTTGAAAGGTGTTTCATTTAATTACTGATAAATATCTACTAATATAGTATAGTTGCATGCATCAAGGTTTAGGTTTAAAGATATGGTTTAGCATCCTTTAGGAAGAAATTAAAAGATATCATTCTAGTGGTCCAGAATTTCAAAATTGTGCCTATCTACGCATTTTGAGCCCAAGGTAGTGAATTATTCATAGATAGATACGTACAAAGTTTATCAATTCATTACTGATAAACATCTACTAATAAGGTATAGTTGGGCACATTAATAGTAATATTTAAGGATCTGAAGATATGGTTCAGCACTTTTAGGGCAGAAATTAAAAGATATCATTCTAGTGGCTCAGAATTTAAATGTTGTGCCTATCCACGTATTTTGAACTTGAAGGTTGTGAAGTATTTATAGGAAGACTGTTACAAAGTTAATCGATTCATTACTGATAAATATATACTAATATGGTATAGTTGGGCACATTAATAATAATCTTTAAGGATCTAAAGATATGGTTTAGCACTTTTAGGGCAGAAATTAAAAGATATCATTCTTGTGGCTCAGAATTTAAATGTTGTGCCTTTCCACGTATTTTGAACAAGAAGGTAGTGAAGTATTTATAGAAAGACTGTTACAAAGTTGATCGATTCATTACTGATAAATATTTACTAATAAGGTATAGCTTGGTACATTAATAATAATCTTTAAGGAACTAAAGATATGGTTTAGCACTTTTAGAGCAGAAATTAAAAGATATCATTCTAGTGGCTCAGAATTTAAATATTGTGCCTATCCACGTATTTGGAACCAGAAGGTAGTGAAGTGTTTATAGAAAGACTGTTACAAAGTTGATCGATTCATTAATGATAAATATCTACTAATAATGCATAATTGGTCACATTAATAATAATCTTTAAGGAACTAAAGATATGGTTTAGCACTTTTAGGGCAGAAATTAAAAGATACCATTCTAGTGGCTCAGAATTTAAATGTTGTGCCTATCCACGTATTTTGAATCAGAAGGTAGTGAAGTATTTATAGAAAGACTGTTACAAAGTTGATCGATTCATTACTGATACATATCTACTAATAAGGTATAGTTTGGTACATTAATAATAATCTTTAAGGAACTAAATAAATGGTTTAGCACTTTTAGGGCAGAAATTAAAAGATATCATTCTAGTGGCTCAGAATTTGAATGTTGTGCCTATTCACGTATTTTGAACCAGAAGGTAATGAAGTATTTATAGAAAGACTGTTACAAAGTTTATCGATTCATTACTGATAAATATCTACTAATAATGAATAATTGGTCACATTAATAATAATCTTTAAGGAACTAAAGATATGGTTTAGCACTTTTAGGGCAGAAATTAAAAGATACCATTCTAGTGGCTCAGAATTTAAATGTTGTGCCTATCCACGTATTTTGAACCAGAAGGTAGTGAAGTATTTATAGAAAGACTGTTACAAAGTTGATAGATTCATTACTGATAAATATCTACTAATAATGTATAATTGGGCACATTAATAATAATCTTTAAGGAACTATAGATATGGTTTAGCACTTTCAGGGCAGAAATTAAAATATACCATTCTAGTGGCTCAGAATTTAAATGTTGTGCCTATCCACGTATTTTGAACCAGAAGGTAGTGAAGTATTTATAGAAATACTGTTACAAAGTTGATAGATTCATTACTGATAAATAGCTACTAATAATGTATAATTGGGCACATTAATAATAATCTTTATGGAACTATAGATATGGTTTAGCACTTTCAGGGCAGAAATTAAAAGATACCATTCTAGTGGCTCTGAATTTAAATGTTGTGCCTATCCACGTATTTTGAACAAGAAGGTAGTGAAGTATTTATAGAAAGACTGTTACAAAGTTAATCGATTCATTACTGATAAATATTTACTAATAAGGTATAGTTTGGTACATTAATAATAATCTTTAAGGAACTAAATAAATGGTTTAGCACTTTTAGGGCAGAAATTAAAAGATATCATTCTAGTGGCTCAGAATTTGAATGTTGTGCCTATTCACGTATTTTGAACCAGAAGGTAATGAAGTATTTATAGAAAGACTGTTACAAAGTTTATCGATTCATTACTGATAAATATCTACTAATAATGCATAATTGGTCACATTAATAATAATCTTTAAGGAACTAAAGATATGGTTTAGCACTTTTAGGGCAGAAATTAAAAGATACCATTCTAGTGGCTCAGAATTTAAATGTTGTGCCTATCCACGTATTTTGAACCAGAAGGTAGTGAAGTATTTATAGAAAGACTGTTACAAAGTTGATAGATTCATTACTGATAAATATCTACTAATAATGTATAATTGGGCACATTAATAATAATCTTTAAGGAACTATAGATATGGTTTAGCACTTTCAGGGCAGAAATTAAAAGATACCATTCTAGTGGCTCTGAATTTAAATGTTGTGCCTATCCACGTATTTTGAACCAGAAGGTAGTGAAGTATTTATAGAAAGACTGTTACAAAGTTGATGGATTCATTACTGATAAATATCTACTAATAATGTATAATTGGGCACATTAATAATTATCTTTAAGGAACTATAGATATGGTTTAGCACTTTTAGGGCAGAAATTAAAATATACCATTCTAGTGGCTCAGAATTTAAATGTTGTGCCTATCCACGTATTTTGAACCAGAAGGTAGTGAAGTATTTATAGAAATACTGTTACAAAGTTGATAGATTCATTACTGATAAATAGCTACTAATAATGTATAATTGGGCACATTAATAATAATCTTTATGGAACTATAGATATGGTTTAGCACTTTTAGGGCAGAAATTAGATAGATACCATTCTAGTGGCTCTGAATTTAAATGTTGTGCCTATCCACGTATTTTGAACCAGAAGGTAGTGAAGTGTTTATAGAAAGACTGTTACAAAGTTGATAGATTCATTACTGATAAATATCTACTAATGATGTATAATTGGGCACATTAATAATAATCTTTAAGGAACTATAGATATGGTTTAGCACTTTTAGGGCAGAAATTAAAAGATACTATTCTAGTGGCTCAGAATTTAAATGTTGTGCCTATCCACGTATTTTGAACTTGAAGGTTGTGAAGTATTTATAGAAAGACTGTTACAAAGTTAATCGATTCATTACTGATAAATATATACTAATATGGTATAGTTGGGCACATTAATTATAATCTTTAAGGATCTAAAGATATGGTTTAGCACTTTTAGGGCAGAAATTAAAATATATCATTCTTGTGGCTCAGAATTTAAATGTTGTGCCTATCCACGTATTTTGAACCAGAAGGTAGTGAAGTATTTATAGAAAGACTGTTACAAAGTTGATAGATTCATTACTGATAAATATCTACTAATAATGTATAATTGGGCACATTAATAATTATCTTTAAGGAACTATAGATATGGTTTAGCACTTTTAGGGCAGAAATTAAAAGATACCATTCTAGTGGCTCAGAATTTAAATGTTGTGCCTATCCACGTATTTTGAACCAGAATGTAGTGAAGTATTTATAGAAAGACTGTTACAAAGTTGATAGATTATTACTGATAAATAGCTACTAATAATGTATAATTGGGCACATTAATAATAATCTTTAAGGAACTATAGATATGGTTTAGCACTTTTAGAAAAGAAATTAGAAAGATACCATTCTAGTGGCTCTGAATTTAAATGTTGTGCCTATCCACGTATTTTGAACCAGAAGGTAGTGAAGTATTTATAGAAATACTGTTACAAGGTTGATAGATTCATTACTGTTTAATAGCTAGTAATAATGTATAATTGGGCACATTAATAATAATCTTTAAGGATCCAAATATATGGACTAGCACTTTCCGGGCTCAAATTAAAAGATATCATTCTAGGGATCAGAATTGAAATGTTGTGCCTATCCACGTATTTTGAACCAGAAGGTAGTGAAGTATATATAGAAAGACTGTTACAAAGTTAATCGATTCATTACTGATAAATATATACTAATAAGGTATATTTGAGTACATTAATAATCTTTAAGGATCTAAAGATATGGTTTAGCATTTTCAGGACACAAATTGAAAGATATCATTCTAGTGGCTCAGAATTGAAATGTTGTGCCTATCCACGCATTTTTGAACCAGAAGGTAGTGAAGTGTTTGTAGAATGACTGTTACATAGTTGATCGATTCATTACTGATAAATATTTACTAATAAGGTATAGTTTGCCACATAAATAATAATCTTTAAGGATCTAAAGATATGGTTTAGCACTTTTAGGGCAGAAATTAAAAGATATCATTCTAGTGGCTCCGAATTGAAATGTTGTGCCTATCCACGCATTTTGAGCTACTAGGTAGTGAATTATTTATAGATAGACATTTTTCAAGTTTTCCGATTCATTACGGATAAATATATGCTAATATGGTCTAGTTGCACGCATAAATAATACTCTTTAAGGATCTAAAGATATGGTTTAGCACTTTTAGGGAAGAAAATATAACATTGCATTCTAGTGACTCAGAATAGAAATATATCGATAGTAGAGGAATTCTGAGCCACTAATGATTATTTTCTCGTTATCAATGATATTACACAATGTTTATTAATTCTTTCTCATTAGCACATCTTGAATTATAATGAATACGCGTGTTTTCACAAGGAAAACATAAAATTTAGCTTGATTAGAATATTTGTTGAAGTGGCTCAATTTGCTATTTCAATGGAGGTCTATGTTCGATACGAGCCACTGTTTTTTAATATCCATTAAACTGAAAAATTTTTTTATTTTATTTTGTGCTCTATTTATTTATAATCATAATACATATATTTCTTGTTGACAAAATGTCATTTAGTAGGTATTTTTGAAAAGTGGCTCAAAATCAAAATCTTCAATTTTGAGCCACTTCCTTATTTTCTGAAATACCATCATTTTATTATTTTTTTATAATTTTATCTCATTTATAATGCAATCTAAATAATATATTAAAATGTTAACTTTGTACAAAGTCTGTAAGACCTAAAATTGAAGTGGCTCAAAATCCGCATTTACTTAACCTATATAAATTTTGTTTATTAAAAAACTTGATCAATAAATTCAGTTTTAAAGTCTTAATTGAGTTTTCTGATAAATTAATTATTCAATTAATAATTGCAATTGAATGCAAGTCGATTAATATTTAAAATATATTAGAAAAAAATATATGGTCACTTGATATTTCAAATAGTATATCTTACATGAAGTTACTTTTTAATGATTTTAACTTGTTATAAAGATATTATGAATATGTAAAAACTATCTATTTTAATTTTCAAGATTAAATGAATAATATGTTAAATAATTTTATATAATTAATTCGAAATAATGGCATGTAAACAAAGTAAAGCATTATTCTGAATGCAGTTGTTTTTATATAATTTTGAAAACGTAAAATTATTATCAACTCCATATTATCTTCTCGTGTATGAAAGCTATTAAAGAACTTTACTGGTTGACTCAATGAATACGAGGTGATAAATATGTCACATTAATAATTACATCTCTTTATAGCTTCTAAATACTTATGAGACTCTTATCAGTCAGTAGTTATAATGGCTTGTCTACCAAGACAATTTGACTGAAGTGACACTACCACGCTTTACGTTTGTCTCTCGTATTGTTCTTCCATTCGATCGCATGATCATAAAAATTAATCCATGTGCCATGCACCAGTGGATTATATTCGTGTAATTGGTGAACTGGACGTTGAGGTGCGTATCTGCATTGAATGGCGTAATATTAGAGCATTAATGGCGCACTAGAAGCGCAGGATAAGGGCAATTTAAAACAGTTTTCAGCCGGTAATCCTTGCACTGAACAATAATTTATCCATTTCGTTATTGTCCAGTTGGTTATTAATGTAACTATTTTATTTTTTAATTGTACTATTCCCGTATTATACTAAATAAATTACAAGCTATAGCATAAAACAGCGGCTTTTGTCTGTCTGTCCGTTCAATTGACTTTGCATGAAGCTTGATACAATGGATATGAAATTATTCTGATATCAGTTGAGTAAATAGTTTCATTAACTAAATTATATTTTACTCAGTTAAAAATATTGGAGTGAAAGTGGAGTCAGGGATAATATTTATTACTTGCGTTGAACTATTTACAGTGTCAATAAAAAAAATAGGTATATTAAAAATGCCATAGTTTTTCACTAGTGCACGTACAGTCGTGCACTAGTATATTATGACGATGCAATATGTATCACACATTTCGTCACCATGTTCATATTAAGGTCATATCTGTATATTTTGACATAGCTTCACACTTTGAGATATCATCCACAGAGTGAAATGATGTCTGAGAAGTCTATAAGAAGTTTATTTTACATACATGGAAGTAAATTGAATTCGAGAGTGAATTTCCATGCTGCCAAAGGAATAAATAAACAGACTTCAGAGCATGTGAAGAAGGACTCAATATTTGTGTAGAGTAGAGAGCTATTTAATGTAAATAAGAGAGAACTTTATATATACAATACATGCCTATTTGTATATTGATGTATTTTAAATAGTAACGAATGAATAAGTTGGTAATATAAATAAGAGAGAACTTTATATATACAATACATGCCTATTTGTATATTAATGTATTATATATAATAAAGAATAGATGAATAGGTTCTATAAATATCCATTGTATTGATTTTTGTCTAGTTACGTTTGCAGAATGCGGAAGGTAATATGATAGTTGGCATTTATTTATCTTCTTGTTTTTTGCATAACACGAAAAGTATTCTACCAAATTGCCTGAAATTTGGTGGGACGATTGGTCAATAATCAGGAATCATTGGTCAATAATCAATGCCATTCATGAATGAAGGATTATTGTATGGTCAAAATCATTTATGAGCGGCTGAGAAGGTATACGGTAGCCGTTAAATTGCTCGAAAGACAATTGCTCGAAAACAATTGCTCGAAAGACAATTGCTCGAAAACAATTGCTCGAAAAAAAAATTGTTCGAATGAACAATTGCTCGAAAGAACAATTGCTCGATTATCAAATTGATCGAATGAACAAATCATTCGAATTATAAAATTGCACGGTTTTCGATTTTATAAAAGTCAGTTATTCATGAAGTGGAGTTGCACCTAATAATCCTTGTTTCTTTTTAGTAATAATTGATCATTAATCATTCTATAAAATATTTCAATTATTGCTCATTCTGCATAATATTTTTTTAGACCGTTTGTGTCATCTCGTATGTAACATGTGAATTGGATTCATGTGGTGAATCACTACTATTCATGTTTTTTTTTATCATAAAACCCGAAAACTTATTCATTACTAGCCTATCTTTATGTGCACCTCAATAGGTGAAATAACTCATTTATAGAATGATTAATGATCAATTACTAAAAAGAAACAAGGATTGTTAAGTGCAGCTCCACTTCATGAATAACTGACTCTTATAAAATCGAAAACTATGCAATTTTATAATTCGAGCAATTTTGTTCATTCGAGCAATTTGATAATTCGAGCAATTGTTCATTCGAGAAACTGTTCTTTCGAGCAATTGTTTTTCGAGCAATTGTCTTTCGAGCAATTGTTCTTTCGAGCAATTGTTCATTCGAGCAATTGTTTTTCGAGCAATTGTTTTCGAGCAATTGTTTTTCGAGCAATTGTTTTCGAGCAATTGTTTTTCGAGCAATTGTTTTCGAGCAATTTACCTACAACCACATTATACACTCCACCAAGTGCCCGCTCAACCTATGTGGATATTGTCTAGTAGTTATTGTCTCTTAGAGTGTAAGGGATGGATACAATTTTCCATCATCATAGTTCTTTTATGTTCTTCCTCATCCAAATAATGCACTTCTAATGTAGTCACCAGGATTTTATTACACAAAATGTACTCAATGCAGCAGTGGGAATGTTAGTACTCTTGCTCATCTCTCGATGCTGTGAGTGAGGCTATTGGAGTAAAGGTAATAACGAACACTCACTATTTGGTGTAATTGGGCACATCTATCCTTAAACTCCACTTGAGTGAGTACAACTAAATTAAACATGAAAATTAGTAAATCTAGTGTTATTCCATCAAACAGATGTAAACCGTTACACTTTATATTGTAATTAGTAAACTCTGTTATTTATAGCTCAGATAAGACAATTTGTTGAACCAAAAATAGTTTTTATTAATGGTCAAATCATAATTTCAATTTATTTTGAAGAATTGAATCTAAATTCGTTAATATTTCTTATATTTAATTTAGTCGTATTTAAGGTAACATTCATCATTACAGATTTTTCTTGATTGTACATAAAATGATGTATCTCACGTCAAAAAAGATAATTCCATTATTTTCTATTTTAAAAAGTACCTCCCACTAATTCGTCCATAAGAGTGAAAAAGGATATTCTGGAACTCAATGAAGGGTTCTTTCTCTCGAGAGGAATTTTGGTGTAATTCAATTGGTGGAGATTGTTCACTTCAAACGATGTTGAGTTCTTCCCAAGAGAAAATGGGAGAGAGAATTTGAAAGTAATCGCAAAAGTCTTGAAATATGTAACCGTTAAAATATTCAAACTATGTAGGGATATGCAAGATAACGATGCTGTAACATTGTCGAGGCAATGTATAACAATATCGACGCAATGTTGTGACATTATTGGCAATATTGTAACAAGGTTATCATAAAATATTTTCACCTGGGTACTTTCTATGTATAATACTACTCGCATTTATTGTTTCAATAACATTTACTCTGTCTTTAAAGTTAGATTTAACACATTTCCTGCGACAGCTTTGAGGGGCAGTATCGTCATTTTTTTGATTTAACAATTTTAATGTCAAACGATCGCTTAGTAAGAAAAAAGTAAATCGTGTGAAATTGCTATGATTAATATAATCTGATAGTGGAAATAGGTATATCATTTTATATATAATTGATTTCTTACCAAATGCTATCGGTAGATGGCACCACAATCAGGGGTGCCATCTTGTAATCAAACCAACTGAGTTAAGTTTCTATTTAGATTCTAGCTCAAGTGAAGAGATGGCTTTATTTTAAAAACAATGCCTTTTTGTCTACGAATTCACATAATATTTTCACCATTTTTTCGCAATCAAAGGTTGATTGCTGCATACATATATTAACATGAAAACAACAAACATACTCATGTGTATACTAATAAGTGCAAATGCTTCTGCTAGGTGTCGCTAATCTTATCTTATTTTTTTATATGAACATTTTAAAAATAAACGAGCATTCAAATATTACATAATTAAATATTCTGAATCGATTTAAATCATATTAGGCGTTTCTTTGATTTTGACTTTACTATCCCTTAACTGTCATAATTTCAGTTTAAATGGACAGAAAAATATTTATTCTTATTCGTAGATTTTTCCATATTTTATCTACAATATATCCTTATTTAGGATATAAATATACACCTTTAAATGAAATATTAGTTAAAGATAAAAAGCTTAGATCTTCTATTCTAAAATAAAAAAAAACAATGTGATCCACCGTTGGGTCACATCGCAAGAAACGTGTTAAGTAACTTAAAGTTCATCAATTCATTTTGATTTCATCTTCAAAACATTATTTGAAGCTATATTTGTATCTAATATAACACTTTAATTAAAAGAAACCCAGTGAAGTATTAGAAAATAGATCCTCACCATGTAATTTAAAGTAAAAACAAAGAGAGATTTATTTTGGCGTATTGAAGAGTACGGATAATTGCAACCAAAGACACTGAAGAGGAGTTTGCTTTTAGGATGAACTCCAAACAATGGATTTCTGGGGCTAATATGCCATATTTGTAGCTATTGTCTGAGAATGAAAGACATTCTTAGAGATCCATCAAAATACCTTCACAGAAAGAATAAAGTAAACTAAAAACAACACCTGAACAGAAGAGTGGACAATAATGACCCAGTAAGAAAAATGTGATCGGTGTCTTTCGATCTGACATGATAAAAAAATCACCTATCAACAATGATAAATGATTCGACGAACATTTCCTTGTAGTGTGTTTTCTATTTATAGAACTTTCACTCAATCAACAGTTGACTTTATTGACAAAAATCCAACCAATAATGTCTGAAATTGTGATATGTTACGATTAAATCCCACTAATATTTACTGTAATGGACAATAACAAACGATCTGCAGATTATACTTTCTTCAACTAGTAACTTTTCTCATTGTTTAGACGAATGCAAAAAACTTATGAAATGATAGCTATAAACAGCTACACAAACAAGAAAATATTCTATCAAACTTTGCTCTCACCTAATCTATTCAGTTGCTGTTAATATTTCTGATTTTTTTCCTTAGAATGTGATAAAGTGTTACATTTTGTAGACTTATCCATGTCTTGCATTTCACAGCATTTTGTTAATTCATCTTTTTTTTTTCTTTGGGGAAAGAAAAACAGCTTGATAAATAGCTACCAAGAAAAGGCCTCTTGAGACTCATCTCACAACAACTTTAATTATGACCTAAACTCTACCTTAATCTCAAAACTGTTTATGCTTTAGAAATCTGAACAATGATAACTATTTAAATAAATCATACACTAATTAAACTCTATTGAATTGAAGTATAAAAATCAGGCGATTTTGCTGTTTTTTTTTTGGATAATAAAGAATACACGGAACTATCGACAATATACTTTGATGGATGATAGAAACTGATAGAAATTTGGAAAAAAAATGTAATAAACCAAATTTTAAGTTATGGTGGGACCAACTTTGATTAAGGGAGGCCAGCAATGATTAAAGATGACCATGGATAATTAAGAGTTTGTTTTTAAGTGTGATGAATTTCAATTATTTTTCTACAGTTCACGTGATGAGCAAAATGACAACATAATTAAATATTGAGGAATAATTAACATTACAGCAATCTGTCAGCAGAAGATTTCTCAATAAAACTTATTTATACAAGTTTTTTTACATGAAGTCGTAAGATACAAGATTCAATTATAAAAAAATAATTGTCCAAAATTATGTGTATTAATTCTATAAAATTTTATTTAACGAGAATAATGGCAATATTTTTAATAGACCAAACACATCGTATAATTTATTCGTAAGTTTAACACTATTCAAAGTTCACCCGATGTTATTAAATAATATTATATTAATCAAGGTATCTTAATCTCAGATTGTCCCCCCATAACTTTCTCGGTGCGTTCTCCAAATTGCTCATCACCTCACGTACGTTATGCCGATAGTGCTATCTCTGGAATTATTGATATAACCTTCAGGAGAATACTATCGTTAGGTGGAGGGAATTTGCAAACTCTTTCTAGGATAGCGTCCTAAGTTGCCATTCCTTGCATAATCCCAAACACTTTTTAATGGGACACTGAAGATTAAACGGCACCCAATTCTCATTTTGATGTGGGTATTTCCCATAGCGGTGTGGGAATTATTCATAGTGATGTGGGTATTCTGTTAACTGAGAGCTGTTGAAGGGTCCATAAGAATCTTTACGATCGATGTACATCGTCAAATGAGAAGTTTCTACTTTTGAACTCAGAACTAAAGTGGAACTCTACTATAAAAATATCCTGTATAGTGAAAGTAGTGTCCTGAGTACGGAAGTAACCTCTATAGTGAAAAATGTTTCTTTAGTCAGCAATAAAGAGGCCATTAATTTTCTAAACCTAATGGCCAAAAATAGCAGACCACAGGTAATTTGTTAACTATAGAGTGTACTAACTTACTCAGGTTACTGCCATTCACTATACAGGATTTCATTATAGAGAAGTTCTACTGTACTTAAAACTTCTTGAAAATTAGAGATTTATTATGAAAAATTTAATCTTATTGATTCATTGAAATCTGAAAAATTTGAATCGTCTTTTAAGATTAGAAATATCTTTCTTTTTTAGACTAACTGGATAAATTTTCTACCAGTATGCAAAAATCATATTTTACATCATAATAAAATATATATTTAAAAATTCAACGATTATCTTCTAAACTGCAGATGATGTGGCAATCATTGTTCTCTCTTTTTACTTTACAATATGATTATCGATTATATTGACTATAACACGTGATGTTTGTTTCTTTTCCCTTTATTTGTGTCGACTAGAAGCCAATTAGTGACTATTGCCATCAACATAGTGACCGCAATGTCAGTCAAGAGAAACTGATTATGCGACAATTATATTGGCTAGTTAGTATCCACTGTCACTTTCCTACCCATTATATTGGCTAGTTAGTATCCACTGTCACTTTCCTACCCATTATATTGGCTAGTTAGTATCCACTGTCACTTTCCTACCCATTATATTGGCTAGTTAGTATCCACTGTCACTTTCCTACTATTATTGATGTATTCTTGAAGTATTCTTGATGTATTCTTGAAATATTCTTGAAGTATTTTTTGAAGTATTCTTGAAGTATTCTTGAAGTATTCTAGAAATATTCTTGACATATTCTTGAAATATTCTTGAAGTATTTTTTGAAGTATTCTTGAAGTATTCTTGGCGTATTCTTGAAGTATTCTTGAAATATTCTTGACATATTCTTGAAGTATTCTTGACATATTCTTGAAGTCTTCGCGATGTATTCTTGAAATATTATTAAGTATCCTTATAGTATTTTTGCAGTTTTCTTGAAGTATTCTTGAAGTATTCTTGAATTATTCTTGAAGGATTTTTGAAGAACTCTTGATGTATTATTGAATATTCTTGAATTATTCTTGAAGTATTCTTTAATTATTCCTGAGGTAATTTATTAACATTGCCGTACAAATTTTACGATCGAATGAAGTAAATCTTGGACAGTCTCCCTTCAAAATGTAGTGAGAGTTTTTAGTGGGTTATAGGCCTCTAAATAGGCTTCTCTCTTTTTTTCTTTAATCTTTTCAAGTCTCACTTCTGGTTCATCAACCACTAAGGAGAATTATTTTTAAAGAATTATTTATAGAAGCAATGAATTGTTGATTCTATTCATCCAGTAGACTCTCCGTGACTCGTTTGGTCAGCTTTTGTTTTTTATTTTACTTTCTTTGATCAATTAAATGCTGTATTACTTGCATTTGATTTTATTTTCACTTTTTACGTATAGTAAAATAAGGAAATGCCTAATTATATTACATTCATTATATTATTCATCATTATATCATTCATCTTTTTGCGAAGATTTTCTACCACCTACGCAAGATGATCTTCATTTATTTTCAATGGCGGACAGCTGCGCCGCTAAAAAATTATAATAACTTTGAGAAGTTTTAGAAAAGATTAAAATCAGTTTAGACATAATATGTTATAGAAAATTAAATTTAATGGGAAGGGATGAACGTGAAAAAAGTAGCAGATTTGTCAGAAGAAAATTAGATATTAAATTCATCAAATCTAAACTCAAAGTTAGAGAAACATCGCAATACACTGACACTCACAGTAGTCAGAAATGGAGGTTTAAAAAGTTCTGACTGACACACCATGAACTTTGTAAACACCCACTTTCCGAGTACTGTGAGTTGCGATCTACGAAATAGAATAACTTTTTGGTATTTTTTTTTCAATCGGCACATCGTCTTTAATTAAAACTATTTTCCATACCCAGTTAACAGATGTTAAACAAAACTCTAGACGATTTTTGAAATCCCAATCAAAATGCCACTTTTCATAAAATATTAGTTGTTATTTCATTTTCACTATAGCAGAAATAGAAAAGTTTTACTTTGGTACTATCAGTGAACATTAACTCTGTGAGAAGATTAAGAAAATAATGAAAATTTTCTCCATTGTTAAAAATACTCCGATTGAAATTAATTTATTCTAAATTTAAAGAATACTGAATCAGAGATGAAATGTATTCCAAATTAATTATATTTTCACACTCGATAATAATGAAGTTCAAATTACAAACCAAAAATAATTGTACAACATTTTGTGATTTCGGTTCATTGAAGCTTCGAATTTCCATAACACTATTCACTCTTTCCGTCTGCCGTTCGAATCAGTATTTAAAAGAGTCTAATTACGGTGTATCACATTTATTTACGAAATACTCTTCACACAATTTTAATTGGAGCAAATTTAGAAATTGAATTTTATGGAATTCTTTCCTGAAACCAACGAATATTTAGAATAAAATTACAATCAATGCTACGGGAAAAAAAATTAAATGAACTGAAATTAAAAAGAGTTATTGAATTATTATTAAGGATATGTTAAGTATTTATTTTACTGTTTTTGATGCAAGAGAGATAAAGCTGAGTTTTGAATAATTATATTATTATTATTATTATTCAGTAATAAGAAAGAAGTTAAAGAAAAATCAAATCAATCATAATATTGATATTCAATGTATGTAAAAGAAATCACTTAAGTAATATTTTTTCCTAATTCGTAATTTGAACAATTCATAAGTTTGTTCTTTTTATCACTCTTCTTTTATTCACATTGAACATTTGAGTTCGTAATTGCATATTTTGTCACTCAAACTTGACTCTTTTTTTATTCAGAAGGAATGCGTGAAATGCTATTTGGTGGGTATTTAAATTAATTAGTTGCGTTAAATGCTATTTGGTGGGTATTTAAATTACTTAGTTACCTTTTGTGTGATGATGTAATACTTTTGTCTGAAGAGAGTTTCTAATTGAAAGCGCCTAACTAATCGGGGTAATTAAATTAAATAGCGTATGTAAGTGAAATGAGTTCAACTTATACCATCCTGTACCGAAAAATGTACAAGATGAGATATTTGTATTGACAGCAAAAGCTTCGACAATGAGAGGGTCTCTGAAACTCATTTCTCGTACTCTTGTTCCTTATATTAACCTAAATTTCATGTGACCCTAACTTCTTGATCATAATATTAACCCTATTTTCTTGTTCCTAATATTAACCCTAACTTTTTGTTCCTAATATTAACCCTAATTACTCCATTTAAAAGTTCACGTCACTCTTCTCTAGAAACATCAGCTCCGGGACTTTCATTACTTGCATCAGAATTTTGTTCTAGAAGTGTCTTTAGTTTGTCAATTTTAGGGAGGAGGGAAGTTTCTAATAAAATACTCTGTCCAAAAGTGAGGAAGGAGTTAATAAAACTCGCGACTTTAGCTGGTTTAGATTTAATCCTACGGCCCAAAAGGGTATTTTTGCCTCAAGTTACATAGGTAGTTTGTGAGAGTTATTAACTACAGTGAATGTACTTAGGGGGGAATCTGAGGTGGTTTGGTTGATTTTAGATGATCTAGAGTGATATTAGATGATGTAAAGTGATTTGAGATGATCTAGAAGTAATTCTAGATTATCTAAAATGATTTTATATGATCTAACATGATTTTAGCTGATCTGATATTATCTGACATGATTTTAGTTGATCTGACATGATTCTAGATGATGATGAAGTATTTAGATAATTTAGATTATCTGGAAAAGAATCTGAGAAGAAGATAGATAATATAAGACATGCTTACTTAAATGACATTATTAAGAAAGTCAAGTATTTGATGGTTTAAAATAATTAAAGAACAGCTTACTATCCTTTGAAATGAGTAATTTACAGAAAAACTGTGGCTGAATAAAATAATGAACACGCAATAATATTATTAAAAAGACCCTCGCGATTGAATCTTTGGGAGCTTTCAATTATTTGTACCATTCTATTTTGTATCATTCGAAATACCTGTTTTACATAAACGTTTCTTCCTAACGATTACAATAAAAGTAGAATTAATATTCATATATATGGCCCCCACACACTACACGATCCACGAGCCGAGCCTTAGCTAACAAGCCGAGCCCTGAGCCAGTTTGTGTAGTGTGTGGGGCCTTCGAGCTGAGCCACGAGCCGCGCAATCAGGCTCGTGGCTCGGTTCGTGCTGATCTATCACTTCCAGATATTTGGCCTGGGTTGCGCGAGTCGAGCCTGCGGTCAGCTTAATGTATAATGAATTTTTTTTTTCAGAAGGCCTTTAATGTATGTTTGGTGTATCCTTCCTTTTTATAAATGGGGTCACAATTGATAGCTACTGCAAGTACGTTGATTCATACATTCCCACGTACCTAATTAGCGTAGTCTCGAGGCTCTAGTCTCAATTATTGAATTAACTGGCCATGAGACCGTTCTCCCCTCTTCAATAGCCAAGACTTGCACCATTTAGACCTTTCTCGATAATTTTTTTTACACTTGAGCAAATTGCAATCTCGAATAGGTCATATGAATCTGAATCGGAAAAAAAACTTGCAAATTAATGATCGGCTCGTGTAATGTGTGGGGAGGCAGAAAACCCGAGCCGAGTCAAGCAGGCTCGCGCGAGTCTGAGGCCTGGCTCGCGGCTCGGCTCGTGGATCGTGTAGTGTATGGGGGCCTTAATTACACTAACTCAAGTCAATTTAGACAGGAAGCAAATGTTATGGTGGGGCCATAGCAGATTATGAGGGGACCCACTTAATCTTCTATGTCTCAGGTATACAAAATCGCTTCATTGTGGTAATGGTTCATATTCCGTATAAGCTTTTAGGAGAGCATTCAATATTCAATGTGTTCACTTTTCTCAGTCGAAAGAGCCATTCAAAGTAGAGGAAGCTGTACACTATTCATGTGCTCCTTATCGAAATAATGTATTTATTCAAGTCTTTGAACAAGACCCAAAACACTGAATTTTACCAAAGTGAATTAATGTTTTCAAAGACTTTTGGTTCATAAATATACAAATGTAGCCGTAATGCTACCGAAGTGGGAGACGTTCTTTTACCAAATCATATCTGAAAGTTGGATATTTAGAATTTTGACGAATGGTTGATAAGCAGAAAAGAATAGTAAGGTAATTGATATGCAGATAAGAATGGTAATTTAATTGGTATTTCTCTTGTGTCTCTCAACCAAAAAATAAAGTTAGGAATAATTATTGTAAGAATCTATTTGCTAATTTAGTTTGATAGATATAAAAGAAATATTTTATATCTAAATATTACCTTTATCGAATAACTGATAGTGGAAAGATACAAATTGATACATATACTATTAGAGAAGGTATGTATGTATATTATGAACAATTGATGGTATGAACAATGGAACATGTATAGAACATGTTTCATTGAGTGATATTGAATGCATGTTGGTTCACATAAATCCTCTTCTGGAACAGGAATCCCTCTTCCGATTCGATAAGAAAATACATTTTGACTGCAGAAAATATTTATTGGTTCTGGTGTAAGATCTGGTCAGGGAAGCAACAAAATAATTGAAGAATAGAAAATTTGTGTTCCAGAGATAAAGTTATAGTGGGGAGATGGAAGAGGTGCTCCTCTAAATCTTCTATAAGCCCACACCATAACTTATTGGAAGCACAGCGTACATCCACTTGTAATTTATTGTATAGATTCACGTATTTGTAATTTATTGTATAGATTCACGTAACTTGGACTGTACTTGTAATTTAACGAAATATATATGAATAAGAAGAACTATTTGGATCGCAAAAATTATAAAGTCACCTAAATAGTTAATAAAAAAAATGCACTCATTTTAATTTTTATCAACTATTTAGGTGACATTATAATTTTTGGTATCTAAAATACTTCTTAGATCTATATATTTCGTTTAAGTTAGTCTGAATTAGGTAATTCATAATAAATATTTTATTATACGAAAGCCCTAGAAAAATAAAGGATGCACATTTTTTTCGTCGTTTCCCCTGTGCTACACATCATAAATTTAGTAAGATTTCCCAGAAAGATACACTTGAGTTATCATCACCCCCACAAAAGAATAGTTTGCTCATCTTTATTTATCTGTCTGTCTGTGGTCTGTCACACTTTGAATAATATTCAGAAACTAGAATATTTGCCCGTTAAAAATAACGGGTCTTCAATAGTAATTTATTACCCGTTATTAGGTTTTTTAGTGGATTCAAATAAAATTCATTTTTCTGCATAAACTGATACTTTTTTCATAAATAAAAAACATTTAAAAATCGAATAAAAACAGGGGAATTTAGATATCAAGTCAATATATTCCCGTGCGTATCATAGTTACACTCTTCATGTTTAGTACCCATATTATAAAAGCAGACACCAAATAAATAAATAAATAAATGAATAAATAAATAAACAAACTAAGAAAATTATTAGTATAGATTAGGCTATATATGTTAACAGGTGGTAGCATGAATACAAATTCTTATATGAGTGGAATATATAATCTTATATGAGCTAAATTATAAATTATTTAATATTTACAATGAAAGTTCATATACTCTATGAGTCTGTGTCTATGATATAATTATAATATTATCGTCATTATTCAATTAATAATAAAGAGAGTATGAATAGTTAAATTACACAAATATTGATAGTGATGCAATTGAGAACACGTTATTTTTAACGGGTAAGTACACTAGTATTGCATAAAGTTCGTTCAAAATCCTATTTTACTATGTCCAGGATATTCGAGTGGTTAGCGTCGCAGACAGGAGACAACTAGGTGCCAGTTCGCGTCCCGAAAACACCACTTCATTTCTTTCTCAATTTCTTTCCATTTAATTTGTATATAACAATATGTATCATTAAACTAATTCATATAAAGCTAAATGTGTATATGCACATTGCACAACATGCTAGGAAATATTAATTTTGGTATTCTTCTTTTTATATCCTCACTTTATTATTGATATCGAGGGATGATTCAGGGAATATTCCCATTTGATCCCCTTGATATTGAGGAAATATCTCCTCACTATCCCATTTTTATTCCCTTGTTATCGATGGAATAATAATTTCGGTATTCTTTGCCCATTACTTGATATCGAAGGAATATTCAAGTGATAATATATTTGAATCCCATTATTATTCCCTCGATATCAATTGGGGATATCCCCATATCGCAAAAAAGTCAAAATGGGGCATTCCCTCGATAACGCAGGAGATAACAAAGGAATAAACCCAGGGAATTTCCCCAGAATATCCCGGGAATAATTTTTTGTTACCTGGGTAGATTCAGGTTGGACTGTACTTGTAATTTATTGTATAGATTCACGTTACTTGGACTGTACATGTAATTTATTGTATAAATTCACGTTACTCGAACTTTACTTGTAATTAATTGTATAGATTCACGTTACTTGAACTGTACTTGTAATTTAATGTATAGATGTACGTCACTTGGACTGTACTTGTAATTTATTGTAAAGATTCACGTTACTTGAACTTTACTTGTAATTTATTGTGTAGATTCACGTCACTTGGACTGTACTTGTAATTTATTGTATAGATTCACGTTACTTGGACTGTACTTGTAATTTATTGTATAGATTCACGTTACTTGAACTTAACTTGTAATTTATTGTATAGATTCACGTTAATTGAACTTTACTTGTAATTTATTGTATAGATTCACGTCACTTGGACTGTACTTGTAATTTATTGTATAGATTCACGTTACTTGAACTTTACTTGTAATTTATTGTATAGATTCACGTTACTTGAACTTTACTTGTAATTTATTGTATAGATTCACGTTACTTGGACTGTACTTGTAATTTATTGTATAGATTCACGTTACTTGAACTTTACTTGTAATTTATTGTATAAATTCACGTTACTTGGACCGTACTTGTAATTTATTGTATAGATTCACGTTACTTGAACTTTACTTGTAAATAATTGTATAGATTCACGTTACTTGGACTGTACTTGTAATTTATTGTATAGATTCACGTCACTTGGACTGTACTTGTAATTTATTGTATAGATTCACGTCACTTGGACTATACTTGTAATTTATTGTATAGATTCACGTTACTTGGACTGTACTTGTAATCTATTGTATAGATTCACGATACTTGAACTTTACTTGTAATTTATTGTATAGATTCACGTCACTTGGACTGTACTTGTAATTTATTGTATAGATTCACGTTACTTGAACTTAACTTGTAATTTATTGTATAGATTCACGTTACTTGAACTTAACTTGTAATTTATTGTATAGATTCACGTTACTTGAACTTTACTTGTAATTTATTGTATAGTTTCACGTTACTTTAACTTTACTTGTAATTTATTGTATAGATTCACGTTACTTGGACTGTGCTTGTAATTTATTGTATAGATTCACGTTACTTGAACTTTACTTGCAATTTATTGTATAGATTCACGTTACTTGAACTGTACTTGTAATTTAATGTATAGATGTACGTCACTTGGACTGTACTTGTAATTTATTGTAAAGATTCACGTTACTTGAACTTAACTTGTAATTTATTGTATAGATTCACGATACTTGAACTTTACTTGTAATTTATTGTATAGATTCACGTTACTTGGACTGTACTTGTAATTTATTGTATAGATTCACGTTACTTGAACTTTACTTGTAATTTATTGTATAAATTCACGTTACTTGGACCGTACTTGTAATTTATTGTATAGATTCACGTTACTTGAACTTTACTTGTAAATAATTGTATAGATTCACGTTACTTGGACTGTACTTGTAATTTATTGTATAGATTCACGTCACTTGGACTGTACTTGTAATTTATTGTATAGATTCACGTCACTTGGACTATACTTGTAATTTATTGTATAGATTCACGTTACTTGGACTGTACTTGTAATCTATTGTATAGATTCACGATACTTGAACTTTACTTGTAATTTATTGTATAGATTCACGTCACTTGGACTGTACTTGTAATTTATTGTATAGATTCACGTTACTTGAACTTAACTTGTAATTTATTGTATAGATTCACGTTACTTGAACTTAACTTGTAATTTATTGTATAGATTCACGTTACTTGAACTTTACTTGTAATTTATTGTATAGTTTCACGTTACTTTAACTTTACTTGTAATTTATTGTATAGATTCACGTTACTTGGACTGTGCTTGTAATTTATTGTATAGATTCACGTTACTTGAACTTTACTTGCAATTTATTGTATAGATTCACGTTACTTGAACTGTACTTGTAATTTAATGTATAGATGTACGTCACTTGGACTGTACTTGTAATTTATTGTAAAGATTCACGTTACTTGAACTTAACTTGTAATTTATTGTATAGATTCACGATACTTGAACTTTACTTGTAATTTATTGTATAGATTCACGTCACTTGGACTGTACTTGTAATTTATTGTATAGATTCACGTTACTTGAACTTAACTTTTAATTTATTGTATAGATTCACGTTACTTGAACTTTACTTGTAATCTATTGTATAGATTCACGTTACTTGAACTTTACTTGTAATTTATTGTATAGATTCACGTTACTTGGACTGTGCTTGTAATTTATTGTATAGATTCACGTTACTTGAACTTTACTTGTAATTTATTGTATAGATTCACGTCACTTGGACTGTACTTGTAATTTATTGTATAGATTCACGTTACTTGAACTTAACTGTTAATTTATTGTATAGATTCACGTTACTTAAACTTTACTTGTAATTTATTGTATAGATACACGTTACTTGAACTTTACTTGTAATTTATTGTATAGATTCTTGTTACTTGGACTGTACTTGTAATTTATTGTATAGATTCACGTTACTTGAACTTTACTTGTAATTTATTGTATAGATTCACATCACTTTGACTGTACTTGTAATTACTTGAATATGAATTTAATTAAATATTCATTGAAAAAACATATATAGTTCTATACTTCAGATTTATTCTAATATAAGATACGTTCCCAGGTAGCAATGTTTCTTGGGCTAATATTGTAAAACTTATGTAAATTAATGCAACAATTATTCGATTATGAACAGTTATTACATAATTTCCTACTAAGAATTAAGCTAATGCATCTGTTCACCTCGTAAATAAAGTTCAGAGGTAATTCTGTTGTTGGATTCTAATTTCGGGGAGACTTTGGGTGACTGAAATAGAATGGAGAGAAGTTAGGTGTTAGTTGATTAGCTGTTACACCTTTTCAACCTCTATCTGATATAACTAAACCTCCTTCTGAAATAATTAACCAATATTTAAAAAAAGTCAACTTCTATTTGAAATAAATTTCTATTTCAAGAGATGTAATATAATATGGTTACAGAATACATGGATTAAAAGCATTCATTAGGCTTATATGTTATAATGTATTTAGTAACATCAGGAAATGCACATCTCTACACCTAGAATTACTATGCGAAGTAGAATAATCCTCTTAGCGTATATGGAATACTGTAGTTACTTCTACAAATAGATTAGTCTTAGAGAGAAAGTTATGGTGGGGTCATAGAAGATTAAGAGGTCAATCTTCTTAATCTTCTATGGCCATAATAGGTAGTGTAATCATAGTAAAGATAACATTGTAGATAGTGTATAACAAAAGATAAAGAGATATCAGTTTCTCATGAGTCAGCTCTTTTTGCTGACCAAATCATTAGAGGGAATTGATGATTCCTCTTTCTGAATTATACATATTATGTAGTCTGAAAAAGTTAAGTTCCGAATTATCGAATGGCTCTGTAAGAACGTA
>CANNZV010001264.1:0-169267 GCA_947561585.1 Caprella mutica | reverse complement strand
CGTGGACTCTTAGTTAAGATAAGGAGCTAAAAGCTTTATTACTACCTTTTAACTAGGGATGACGGAGACAACATGTGATTACTAGACATGTTAACTTGACCGTAGCTACCCGGGAACTGGTTCGTTCACGGTACAGTGCTTGCTTTTATCGTAACGTACAAATGACGTACTGACTTAATCATGACATCACAGTGCTACATTTTGATCATTTATGTAGCTAATAACCGTAACTAACTGTAATAGATAATCTGCCGATCACATTTACCCAACATGGTCAATTTTCAACGATAATCATTTTAGTTAGTAATTTGAAATACTTTTAAGATTTGGGATTAAAATCTTGCAGAGAGTTCAATTCGAAAGACATTACAGCAAGCAATTCGAAGGTTGCGGCTGAGTGTGCCAAATCGTGCTTTGAATGCCAAATTGGAAACCTTCAATCTGCCAACCTAGAGAAAAATTAAATATGGAGACTAAACTACAACCTTAATGTATAATTATGATCAAGAGTAAATTAAGTTAAAAACGAAACGGCACTTCTTTAGATCTTTTAATATCTGAATAGTTAGATTCTGATCATTAATAAACTGATCATTTAATTTAGAGCAATGTCATACGAGCGTTTTCTCACAGCGTTTTTACAGCGTTTTTGACTCTGAGGAAGTTTTTATTAAACCCATTTCATATGTATCCATGTAACGCGACGCTTTTGGAGCGTTGTATATGCTCCAGAAACGCTCGTGTGACAGGGCCCTTAATATGATTTCCGTTTATGTCAATCCTAATATCTTATTCAAGCTATAGGTATAACTTGCATATGCATTGACGGGTTAATGATTACAAAGATCCATTTTGCAATGGCTTATATATTGTATATAGATGGTGATATGTATAAAAAACATAGCCGCTGGTGCGGGCATGCCATTCCTCACTAAAACTTATAAAATTCTAACCAATTGACATTTCAATATTTTTTCTTCTTGATATTTACAAATCGAATGGTAAACGCCAAAGAATAATTTTCCATTTGAAATAAAATTAAAAAGCAATATAAGAAACAAATATTTCTTAGGTATTATTGAAGGGCTGGGTGGTGATTACCACACTGTGCTAAGCAAGCTGAGTAGTCACAAGACTCAGTAAGCCGATATAAGGGTTACAGTTAATTAATTGTAGTGGAACATTCACCCTTATGTACTCGAGCACACTCGTGCTTCTCATGACTGGAGATAATATGATATACTCCTAATATATTTGAATAAATGCTCATAATATAAGTATCTTGTCATCTATAACATTTGTTTTTGTTTAATCGAATGTAATTATGTGAAAAAATAAAAGTCATGAAAAGACAGCTTCCAAATCGGTATAATTTTTTTTCATCGGGACTGCTGTGCCTGCGTCAGGGGCTACGTTACTATGGAGAAGTACTTAGCTCTGATTCTAACTTACTTCACCACTGACTAACTGAGCCCGACTGAACTACTAACACTAGTTACATAATTCCAACCATTTATATTCCTCTAAGCATCTTAATCAGAACTTAATAATGAGCTAAGACCCCGTCCATTTTTGGGTTTTTTAACCACATCACTATTCTATATTTCTTCCAAAAATCACTAAGCCCTAATTGCATTGTATAATGGGCGTGAACACTGAACAGTTCATATAAAAAAGGTTCAATAATTATTATCATCATTAGAATCTCTAAGCATCTTTACCTGACTATCATAAAACACATCATCAAATCTTGTATTACTCCGTGAGAAAGATACCTAGACTAATTACTTCACTTCAGGTAGTTTGGGTCTATAAGTAAAGCATTTGTGGTGGCTCCAAATCTTGTAAAGTAGGTAGTTTGGGTCTACAAGTAAATGAATTAATATAAAAGTATGTATGCGTATTATAAAGGTAATGGTTGTTCTTTTTTTTAAAAACAGCTAGCTATTGAGAATAGCCATTTGATCCATTCATCCCATGGTAGCTTTACACTCGCTATTTATTACCATGCGATCTGTTTCATCCCATGATAGCTCTACATTTGTTATTTATTATTGCCATGCGATCTTTTTCATCCCACGATAGCTTTACACTCGCTATTTATTATTGTCATGCTATCTGTTTCATCCCATGATAGCTTTACACTCGCTATTTATTATTTGACTTCAAAGATGGCAACAAAACATCAATCTTCTTTTGTTCTGTGAAACTCTTACGATGATTTTTAGGAAAATCTTCCACAAACAAAGTAGAGTCTTGACTTTTTCTCCCGATATTTATTTGATCCCGCAAATCTCGTGACTAGATTGCTTTCCTTTGCAATCTGACGAAGCGATTCCACCTTTGATCATTTCTACCTTGGAATACTCACAAACAGAATCATCAGAATCATTGTTTTGTATCTCTGTGTATAATTAAATGGTTGTAACAAAAATAAAGCAACCAATTAGGATTGGAAATATCATCTTTTCAATAATTGCAAGATTTTTTTTACAATTTTTTAAATTTTTTAAATAAAATTTGTTGTTGTGAAAATTCAGAAATAATCTTTCATCATTGAAGATAGATTTTTAATTTCGATACAGCATCAATCATAACCCAGATTTATTATTTATTTTTACTAGTTTTTAATTCATTGAGATTTCAATTAATACGTAATGGGATAAATATTAAAGTTAATTGCATGTATATGTCGAAAGAAATTGATTTTTCTATCTAATTAGAATTTCCTTATTATTGTGTGACACTTGAACTTTATGAGGCACTGTTGATAGAATCAGAGTTCAACCCATATTGTGACGGACAAAGGGACATGCTTCTTTCATAGTATATATAGATTGATAAAATATACTGTTCATTACTTTTCTCTGTGTCTTTCATGTTGTAAGGGGCAGAAATATCTAACTCAATGCTCTATTTTTCATCACCCCCATTCTCAAATTTCAACGCTAACCCAAGGCTTTTAATTTGTTCTGAAGATCTTGAAACTTAGGTAGTACTTCATCCTCATGTGTATTATATTCACTTGTTAGTGTATTCCTTCTTGCGATCGATTAAGTGAGTAAATGAGCCCTTTTCATAACATGGATATTTACATATTCGATGAAATTAGAGTACCATGTTATACATTATCCAATATGTATTTTTGTTCTGTTTGAAATAAGTTTTATCGTGAGAGCGTTTTCTGTTCTCTTATTTGGAAAAATAAAAGGTACTTTACTTACCGGTGGATAAAATTAGGAATAACGAATACTTTCAAATTTTCATTTCAGTTCTCTTTAATTCTGTTTCGATTGAATTTGTAGTTCATAATTAGTGTTCCGTTATTTAATGCATACGTGTAAAGAATAATGCAAAAATCAACGATGAAAGTAATTTGTAAAACAAAAAGACAATTACCTTTATGTATATCACGTCAATATTCTCAGTACTGCCTAACTATTTTAATTTGTGACAAAAGTGAAATGTGTCAATAAAGAAATTGAATCCGTGGCTGTCGCTCTCATACGAGTTCAATCTGACTAATTAAAACGAATAGGATGAACACATCGACTTTTGGGGATATTTTCCTGGCATTGCTGATTAAAACCTTCAATCTTTCGACTTTTTGTGAAATGATGAAATGAAATTATAGCGTACTGATTAATCTCAGGTAAAGACTCGGGCTATTTATGATTGGTACCTTCAGCAAAATGATACAGTTTACAGATTTGGTATTTAGAAAAATGGACTATTTTTGAATTATCCCTTTATCGTCATAGTGACAATATTTAGTCCTATAAACTGGTTAACGATAAAAAACTAAAAGTATTTAGTAAATAGATTTACATGTTATCTAGATAAAAGAGACGTGAATTGTACATATAGAATACCAAACATATAAAATAAAAGACTGTGACATGTCTTCATCCAAATTACGAGAACAGAAGAAGGAAAAAAGAAAGAAAAATGATCACAATGTCGGGAAATTTTTTTTCTCTGATTAGTACACCGGGGCCATCTGCTCATTTTCTGCAACTTGGATTGGTAATATAGGGTAAGTTCCGAATTATCGAACGGTTCCACATTTTCGATCATATAAGAAAAATTATATAATAATTATTAATTAATTCATTATTTTATTTGGTATCCATGATAGCAGCAAATATCATGGATATCAATAATTTCATGAATTCTGAAACTTGCCATGTCAAAAAATAACAAAATGTAATCAATTCATCATTTTTCGTACTAAATTGACTTGACTTACATTTTGTTGTAATAAGAATTTATGATTTTTTTTTAAATTATAAGAAGGCAATAAAAATAAAGAAAATAAGCATCACTTTTTTCAGAATTGTAGAAATGAAAGTGGAATTAATAGCAAAAATACTATTAAGTTTTTATTTAAAATAATTATTGATATTCAAAAAACAAAGTAAAGATCATCAAACTGATACAACGAATTGAAAATACAGCAAACTCTGATAAAAGTAACTCTTCGAGAGTCGCTTTATAATGGACCTGACATAAAATTAGCATATAATTATGCCTTTCTTGAGGCTGGGTCTTCCTATATTTTTGTTTCTTCTTAGTCAGAAAGTTGTAAGGTTGAACAAGCTGTCACATTCAAAGTGTTCATATTTTGACCCCAAATGTCCTGAATGTTACCATCGGACAAGCTCCTTAGAAGCACATTCTACGCCATAGAATTCCATGATGAGAAAAAGACACCTCGATATTCTTTGTCTAGCGGTTTGAAATGGAGTCGAAATTGTCTTGAGAGTATTCTTACAACTAAATTATTCTGTTATTTCTAAACTCAAAGAAGGTAGTTTTTAAATAACCTCTGGATGAATAAACTATGTTCTTTCTATATACGGTATTTTCCTCATTGAAAAATAGATAACATAAACTGAATGTGTTATTATAAGTCCTTATTTTTGATCCATCAGAATGTATTGTTATATCAATATATTTTCTTAAAATATATAATAGTTCCAATAAATATATAGAAAACATATTTTCCTAAATTATACTTTTTAGCGCACACTTTTCTGCATTTTCTAGTAATAATATCACATGTTTGTATCACACAAGGAATTGCAAGTAGTTTTTTAGAATAATTTATAACTTAATTTTATAACTTTGATAGAAATTATAACATCCTTTGGATAAAGTTGTAATTAGCAAATGCAAATAAAATACCGGATGAAAAATTCAAAGGTTATTATTCAAAACGCTTTAATATATGAATATATATTAAAATTATGATGGGTTTTTTCGATAATATCCTATTGGAACTTTTCTCCGTATTTTCTTCTTATCTGGTAATGGCCATTTTTCCCTACAATACTTTGAAAAGTGTTTATAACACCGTAATGCAATTGTGAACAAGAGTCACTAAGTGGGACCTCTCTAACGACCAAATGGTTCATTTTAGAGGTTCAATGGGGCCTCTAATGACATTAATGGACCCAACCTGAAAGCTTGGACCAATAAAATAATTTTATATGTAGTTGACTTTGAGATTTTCGAAAGAATTGCGTAGAATTGTGACAAGTCGTTTCTGTTGTACATAGGAAATAAAATGTTAATAGAAATAAAAGAAGAAATTTAAATGGTCGAAAATTGGAAAAGTGGAAATTTTTTATTTTATTACTTATAATTATTTGATTTATCACTTATATTTATTTGATTCATTTCTTACATTGATTGTTATATTTATTTGTTTAGTTTTTTGTTATTGTTCTCTATGTACATTCTAGGATGAGAACTGCATGGAAAAAAAACTTCTGAAATTTATAAGATTTTAATATTTTTTTAAAATAAATTCTAAATTTTATTCCCTGAGATATGTTATGAGATATCTGAGTATTTAAGAATAAAACTTATACAAATAACGAACTGCTCAATTATTCGGAACTTATCCTATCTTTTACAGAATATGTTAAAAATATAATAACGTGCTTGTAATTCACTCATGCATATATTTCAAGTTTATTAATACACTATTGCAATAAACTGAAATAATTTAGCACATTTAATACAAGGGAACAGAAACCAATATCTACAGAATTCTACAGAGATTTGTACTAAGATATCGTATGAGCTGAAACAAATGAACAAAATTTAACTTGTTAGAAGTTAATATTGTAACATGTTGCCTAAATTCATATTTAAGATGTTAAACTTCCGTCCAAGTAAATGAGATTTTCAGGCGTGGCTAATTGATTAAATACATTTCAAAGTGTAAACCTTCAACTTTTTGAATTCTCTTTACTCAATCTTTCTTATAACTTATGTTCTCTCCGACTAATCTATGTTCAGTCTTCAATTAGGCGATCCATGCTACGGTAGTGTTACCTAGCGTTAGCTTCACACTTCCTTGTGTAGCGAAGTTACAGCTTCAGAGTTAACTAAATTGTGTATCAGAGCATAGACTTCGACCCTGCATTGTATCTTATCTTCAATAGATAATGGTTCCAAGAAGGAGTTCCGCTTGAATCATCTCCCTCTAGAAACCTAGAACCAAAAATCCACATCACATATCATCACTTGAGAAAAGAACCCTAAAATAGAATTCGGTCTTCGGAAAATGGGGATCCTATTCTAACATAACTGAAAACTGAAAATTTTACTGAAAACAATTAGTATGTACTAAATAAATACTGTAAAAGAAATTTCTTTATCATAAAGACTTTTCCTTTCTATTTTATTATCTTAAATAATAACATCATTTTATTGTTAAGATAAATTAGATATGGCTTCAATATGGTTTATGGTTTCTATAATATAGTTTTAAAATGGCATAAGCACATGTTATTAATGTTTTCTTAAGGAGGTTAGATTGAATTTATTTGAATTCCTCATATTAATACTATATTATCACATTATAACCATTAAATCATATGGTTACAATGTGTATGCAATATTGAACTGTTATACCTTACCCGTTGATGGAAACATATTCTCATTCTATGGAACATAATTGTATTTGACGCTGAATAAAAGGAATGGTACTTTTAATGAGACATGATGTACCATTAATTTTATAGATGAGATTCAGATCTTTCTTGTGGATAGCAAACATTATTCTTCTTCATCTTCATTATTATAAATAATTGTTTACCCGTGAGAAGAGAGATAGATGAAGCTTGGCACTTCTTTTGAACATTTATGGACGTATTTCCTGACAGACTGAACGTTAATTGAGTTACTACCCGGGAGATCTTCCCTCTGATGAAGAACATCTTTTAAAAGTCAATCTTCAGCCTGCATTATTAAGTCGCCAGAGAATGCATTTGGGTAAAGCAGATTCTAAAAGAATGCACTTTGGTAAAGAAGGTTCTAAAAGAATGCATTTGGGTAAAGCAGGTTCTAAATTAATGCATTTGGGTAAAGCAGGTTCTAAATGAATGCATTTGGGTAAAGCAGGTTCTAAAAAACTGCACTTGGGTAAAGCAGATTCTAAAAGAATTATTTTGGGTAAAACAGGTTCTAATAGAATGCACTCGGGTAAAGCAGGTTCTAAAAGAATGCACTTGAATAGAGTATTATTTCTTTTTTATGATCCAAGATGTGGGACCGTTCAATAACTCAAAACTTACCCTAGACAGTAAAGGTCACGATGACTTTTGAAAGTTGTATAAAAGATAAAGATATTGATACTAGTTTCTAAATTCAGATTAGAATCCATATCAAGTTCCATGTCATGAATATTGAAACAGTCTCCAAATTTCTCCAAGCCATCGGCTACAAAAGTCATCTGCGACGCCTCACTCCAATATTGAAATCATTTTTATTGATAATAGACAGACACGAACCATTCCAATCATTACTTTGAAGTCAGCGTTTGTTTAGAGTATATGGATTCAATTGCGAATATTGATGGGTTATTTTTGATGTTGTGATGAGCAATATGTTGCATGTGATAACTTCAAAGCGATGGAATGACATCATCTATAGACTGGAAAACTAAAAACTGCTAAATTTGAATAGAAATGCTTCGTAGACTCTACTATTGTAACTATTTTGTTGGCTAAAGGCTATTGAAACAATTTGTAACACATTCTCTAGATTTTTTATTATCATGTCTATATTGTAAAAAATATATTGCTATGTTACTATATAATATATTGTATATGTTATCTAAGAGTGATTTATAATTCACCCTACATTGAAACTGAGCGATAAATTGATATAAAATGTTATAATAAAAATGGTCTGAAATTCGAAACAGCGCTGGACTTTAAATCTTTATCAGAGTAAAATAAAACAAACTCCATATCAAAGAATTAATTCCATGTCCCGTGTTACAGAATAGTTATTTCGTAAAATCGGAGAAATTCTTTAGACTTGAAGCACAAATTAATCTTAGTATCAAATTTGGATGAAATATCGATGAGTTTATTATGAAAATATTGATCGATTTAGCAATATTTTGGTAGTGAAGGTGAAGGTTCTATTTAAATGTTCATGGAAATTCAATTTTCTATTAAACGAAAGGCTTATTTAATTGATATTTTTCATTGTTGAAATAATAATTCGGTTTATTCATTTTATGTTAAATCTTTACAGAAGTTAAGCATATTATTGGACTGTTCCACATTTTCGATCATATAAGAAAAAGTATATATTAATCATTATTTCCTTCACAGAAAGCGGAAGGTTATATTTTAGACGGCATTTAATTATATATCATATTGTTATTTGCATAACTCAAAACGTATTAAACTAAATTGCCTGAATCAAATTGCCAGAATCAAATTGCCTGAATCAAATTGCCTGAATCAAATTGCCTTGCTAAACTTGTGTCTGTTATTTCCACAAATTACAATTTTCTATTATTTTCTTATCTTACAAATTTTTCGTCATGTACTTAGACCATTTATAAAATATCTACAAAAATATCTACAAAAATATCTACAAAAATTTTAAATTAGTAAACTGTGAAAAAATCACTACAGGATATTCACTTTTTTTGACTGTTCATTTTTTTAGAATTAATTAAATTATTTATTAAATTATTCTGAAATTCATTTGACGTTTCTGTTTTTTTGTTGCAAAAAGCCTTACCGTTCAAAAGCAGGACTACATAAATCTTTTAATTCTTCACCTAAGATTCCCTTTCAATGTTATCGGATTCCTGAGGCCTGAGATTAGAAAAAGAGAACTGTTACTCTCGTCAGACGGATTTATCGTTTGTGTTTGGGAAGAATTTAATTTCTTGAATCAAAATTCCTTTTCTCTCTAAAGACTGTGTTAGGAATTCTTGACGAATGGGTCTTTTTCCACCTTCGTGTCAATATCACTGACTTATTATCCGTGAAAGCAAAAGGAAATGGCTTTTCTGCAACCAATTTGAAGTGATATGAAAATAAAAACCAAAGAAAAAAAATTCTAGAAAGTATATACAGAAAATGAGTATTCGGACCACATGAGAAATAAAATTTGGAAAAGTCCAGAAGACACTTCACTAAACCTTTGGCTGAAAGATATTTGGCTGAACAAACACTAGGGCAAATGAAACTTCCAAAGAAAAATTTTGCTGTACGGACATTTAGAAAAAGTCATTTTGCTAAACCGACATTTAGCAAAATGTCTTTTGGCTGAACGGACATTTGGCTGAACGGATATTTGGCAGAAAGTAATTTGGATGAACGGACATTTGGCAAAATGTCATTTGGCTGAACGGACAATGACATTTAGCAGAGAGTCATTTAGCTGAACGGACATTTATCGACGGAGTGGAATTATTCTGTCTCTACTAGAAAATTAAAAAGCCTGCTCATTTTGTCTAGCTCGCTGCTTAACGACGGATGCACGGCCTGTAGCAACAACTCTGAAATTATATCACTATTATAACAGTTTTGACTAAGGGCTGCGCATCCGAAGATAGGCAGTGCGCTAGGAAAATAGAAGCAGGTGCCCAGAGTAGTTCCGTGGAGTTACGACGGAGTGGAATTAGCCCCTAAGCGGTCAGTTTGGCTCACAAGCTGCGCTCTCGCTGCTCCCTGACTGCCGAGGTGACTATTCCGATCGGCTTAACCGCTGCCTCGAACTTGTTCTTATTTTCAAATGGGTAAGTGAGTTTAAATGTTAACAGTTTGAGATTGGTTAACAATCACAATTAAGATAATATTTATTGTAACTTCAAAAAGTCGACTAAAAAATGATATAAAACAAATCTACTTATCAGGGTTAATAAAATGCAGTAGTGAACATAATTTTGGTATCATTTCATTATTTAACTTATTAAATTAAACGGATAAATGCAGTTTGTAATATGAAAACACATTAAACTAGATGACGGGTACTCGTAGAGTACACACATTCACCGCTGCATATAAATGACCTTGACCTTTAACCTGATCACTCACAAATTCTAATGAACTAGTTTCGGGACATTTACATATGAATAAATGCTAATTAAAACATTACGTTCGTCAATCTGCACAATATGAATTTTAAGAAAATATTTTTATGTTTGTGAATTAATAAAGTTTAACTCAATCACCAATGGTGTAGTTATCAATTTGTGATTTTAAACTAATATATATTTTTCTTAACAATTTTATAGATGTATAAGGTTTAAATAAATTTGTCTTATATCTACATTGCGCAGTTTGAAAAATGTTAGTAAAGTAAAGAGCAAATCCCCATTTCAATGGGATGTTTAGCAGAGAAAATTGCTGCGTAATAAATTCCTCTACGAGAAATGCCAACTGAGGAATTTACTAAATTGAAAATTAAACACCAGCTTTGAGTAGGAATGAAGCAATTTAATTCTAACGCTACAAAAAGAAAATAATTTGGTATGAAGATCTCCATTTTAGTAATTGTAATAGATAAGCATTGTTATTTCTTAGAACAGTAATGTATGCAATTATTATTAGAATATAATAATTAGAATGGATACGATTACTTATATTCGAAAGGAATTTTACCGAAACATTAGACAAATTAATAAAAAAGAATTCAGCTTCCTAGAGTGATTATGGCTGATAAACTTTATTACATTCATTCCTATATCTCTCTGCTAATATCATCACCCAGAGATCACCCAACATTAGTTGGGTACTCAACTTTGAATATTCGTCAGATGGTGTGATTTATACCCCTTATTGACTTTGATTGTTAAGGTGACCTATTATCTGTGATCTATGATCTGTGATCAGTGATCTATGATCTGTGATCTGTGATCTGTGATCTGTGATCAGTGATCTGTGATCCATGATCTGTGACTTATCCATGTGATAGGTAGCTTTCACTAAATAGACAAAAGCAAGGAGTACGAGGAAGAGGTTTAGCCATCACGATAACCAGGGTAGCAAAGATTGTATTTAGAGTGCTATGGGAACTCAACGTAAAAGGTTGATGAGATTTCTACTCGCCCATATAATTTTTAAATGAATTTTTGGAGCAACTCTATTATTGAACATACCCCACACTTTTGTACAGTCAGCTGCAGATATGAACAATTAGTTTCAATAGTTAATATGTAGCACAGGCATCTTCATGCTCAGTTTTCGTATAAAAAAGATAGCATAAAGGATCATTTTTCAAGCTAATTAATCATGTTTTTCTTATCAACAAAGAATAATGAAGTCTCAAACTAATGATGTTTGTTGTAACATAATATCTTGGCTGCACTATGCTTGTACCTCTTGTTTTTCAATATATTATTCACATGACTGTTGTAAGCTTTATATATGCTTATTATGTAATGTTCAAGTATTTAGGGGCATCTTGGAGTATAATTGAATAAATGACATAAAACTGACATCATTGAAGAAAGTAAGATACTTTATTGTTTTCAATGGAAGAAATAATATTTTCTAAAAACAAACCAAAAACAAATATTTTATTGATGTTCGGACTTTTACAAATTGATCTATTTCTAGAAGTTCCATGAAAATGTATGTGATTATACTGTACATGAGAAATGTATGTGATGATACTGTACATGAGAAATGTATGTGATGATGCTGTACATGAGAAATGTATGTGATGATGCTGTACATGAGAAATGTATGTGATGATACTGTACATGAGAAATGTATGTGATGATGCTGTACATGAGAAATGTATGTGATGATGCTGTACATGAGAAATGTATGTGATGATGCTGTACATGAGAAATGTATGTGATGATACTGTACATGAGAAATGTATGTGATGATACTGTACATGAGAAATGTATGTGATGATACTGTACATGAGAAATGTATGTGATGATGCTGTACATGAGAAATGTATGTGATGATGCTGTACATGAGAAATGTATGTGATGATGCTGTACATGAGAAATGTATGTGATGATGCTGTACATGAGAAATGTATGTGATGATACTGTACATGAGAAATGTATGTGATGATGCTGTACATGAGAAATGTATGTGATGATGCTGTACATGAGAAATGTATGTGATGATACTGTACATGAGAAATGTATGCTATGATACTGTACATGAGAAATGTATGTGATGATACTGTACATGAGAAATGTAAATAAAATATAAGATAGGACTTTTTCTGGGCAATTTAGAAGCTGCTCCGGGCCAATTAATCTAAGCATCACCTCTTAGTAACATCTCTGTCAGCATTTATCATAGCCAGGGTAAGATGTTACACACTGACATTTCTTGTGGCTATTACAGCTGACAGGGGAGAATGAAGGAGAGAAGATGGATTATCTTTGTCTGAGTCAGAGAAGTAACATCTTAAAGTGCTGGTAAGAGCTCATCTGTCATGTGTCTACTATAGGTTTCACAATTTTGATATTGCAATAACTATTACCATTGTAAAATGAATGCATTTTTGATATACCTATATCAGTTACTGTGTATTTATCCTAACGGGAATTCTGCTTTAGTTGCTAAAATTATAAATGGAATAACTAAAGAATCTATTTCAAATATTCGACAAAAAAATCAATTATTATTGTTCACAGTTTTTTTCTCTATTGTTATCATTATGAATTTTTAAAGAAAGAATCACTATATAAGAAACTAGAAAGTAGAACAATAATTTAATACATGGAGTAATATTTAACAATTCGAATATCAATTTTGTACCATAAAATATTTTCATTTTAGGGTTTTTAAATCCAATAATAGTATTAGAATATAACGTATAGTGTATAATAATATAACGTATAGTGTATAATAATATAACGTATAGTGTATAATAATATAACGTATAGTGTATAATAATATAACGTATAGTGTATAATAATATACCGTATAGTGTATAATAATATACCGTATAGTGTATAATAATATAACGTATAGTGTATAATAATATAACGTATAGTGTATAATAATATAACGTATAGTGTATAATAATATACCGTATAGTGTATAATAATATAACGTATAGTGTATAATAATATAAAGTATAGTGTATAATAATATAACGTATAGTGTATAATAATATAACGTATAGTGTATAATAATATACCGTATAGTGTATAATAATATACCGTATAGTGTATAATAATAATATACCGTATAGTGTGTAATAATATACCGTATAGTGTATAATAATATACCGTATAGTGTATAATAATATACCGTATAGTGTGTAATAATATACCGTATAGTGTATAATAATATACCGTATAGTGTATAATAATATACCGTATAGTGTATAATAATATACCGTATAGTGTGTAATAATATATTATGAAGCTACATGAATGATATCATCTTACATACCAAATAGATATCAGCCACTCATGGCTATTGCCTTTCACATGGAATAAATTGAATATATAATTAAAACTGCATTGTATGCATAAATAATTATGTGACAAAATCGTGGTTGAGGAGATATTGTATTGGCTTATAAGACTAATTTGTTTTACGGATGTAGTAATTGATCGATGAATAATTATAATAAGAATGAATCTGCATTCATAATAATTTATAAAACAAAGTATAAAAGTCTAAAAAAGAATAAGAAACTAGAGAAAAAAATATAGTCAAGCAATTGAAAAAGTGCGTAATTTACTCAACATTGGTACAATTCACTCAATTTTGTTGCAATTTGCCAAAATTTTGTTTTAATTCACTTATCATTGCCTTAATACTTCAATCTTCTCTAAGTTCTTCAATAACTCCAATAGAATAATTAATCATTTAATAATCTATTATAATCAGCTGATCAGATTTTTGACAGATTAAATATATTAATATTTATATTTCTATAATTGAGGTGAAGAATTATCAGTGATTATAAAGAGCTTAATAGAGTCATGACTAATAGTACGAAGTAAAGTTTTACTGAACAGGGAAAAGTGTACCATATTTTATGAATAATTTAAGATATAAAATATTATTCCTTCTCATCTGAAAAAAGTTCAAATGATTTTATTTATATTCCAAATGCATCCATGCAATATTAATTTGAATGCTTTTAATACGTAGATGGTATAATTATTTTAAATAAATGATATAAATGATGAACACATTCATTTGAAAACAAATCGTATAACAATTTTTCAGGGGAAAATATCATTCAATTATCATTTCGAACTATCGGTTGATTTCACAATTTCATCATTGTATAAGAAAAGTAAAAAAAATTAACGGGATGGATGAGTTTTTTCTATCTTACTGAAAACATCAAAGAAACTGCTTCGTCCTGTTAATTTAATTTTATTTACAAACAATGATACTCCAAACAGTGAATATTACTCCACGGTAAATACTCCGAATATTTGAGTTACTCCAAACAGTGAGTATTACCCCACGGTAAATACTCCGAATATTTCAGTTACTCCAAACAATGAGTATTACTCCAAGCTTTTCTCCGGGTTAACTATATTAGCCTTTATATAGTTTGTATTCTATCTCTATTAATGCATATATTTATTAGCAAAGTAACGACATATTTATGACTAAGTTTAGGCTTCATACGATGAAACAAAAGTGCTACGTTAACAAATGCAACATTAATTACCATCTGAAGTCTTTATAATGTTGATTAAGAACATCCTTAGTTAGATGTTAGAATAAAGATTAAATGAATTCGCAATTACTTATCTTATGAATATATTATACACTGGAGATTATTCTGAGTAGCTTTAGCCACTGAAGTTACTTAGTTTAAAGTTATAAATATGAATATGCAATGTCATGCTCTCGAACCATTATATTAATGGAAGAAAAGTTATGCCCAACATTTCACCGGGATTGTTGAAAAATATATAGCCGTTAATTTGAGCCCACTTTTTAATATACTATTTTATTATATATTGAGTTTATTCTTCAATTCCGATATTTTGAAAAAATTAATAAATGACTCAATTGGAAGGCAAAATCGATGATGTTAAAGTAGAATTCATTTTTTATATAGGAGATACAAATTAACAAATGATTCCGTTTCTAATCCATTTTAATTTTGTTGTTTTCAGTTATGAAATAAGGATTGAATTAGTATACATATAAATTTCCTATTACAATTTAATGCTGTGTTATTAAAAACAAGATAAATTTACCATTCTATTAAAGTTGCTCATTATTTTTGATGGGTCTTTTGTTATTTAGAAGATGGAGTTGTAATTCTATAGGCAGGGGCCCATTACTCAATGATTAGCCCTCTAGAGATATCCTCAACATTCTACGGTTTACGAGTAGAGGTACTTAATCTCTAGAGAAATCCTCAACATTCTAAGGTTTGGGAGTAGAGGTACATAATCTCTAGAGATATCCTCAACATTCTAAGGTTTACGAGTAGAGGTACATAATCTCTAGAGATATCCTCAACATTCTAAGGTTTACGAGTAGAGGTACATAATCTCTAGAGATATCCTCAACATTCTAAGGTTTACGAGTAGATGTACATAATCTCTAGAGATATCCTCAACATTCTAAGGTTTACGAGTAGAGGTACATAATCTCTAGAGATATCCTCAACATTCTAAGGTTTACGAGTAGAGGTACATAATCTCTAGATATATCCTCAACATTCTAAGGTTTACGAGTAGATGTACATAATATCTAGAGATATCCTCAAAATTCTAAGGTTTACGAGTAGAGGTACACAATCTCTTGAGATATCCTCAACATTCTAAGGTTTACGAGTAGATGTACATAATCTCTAGAGATATCCTCAACATTCTAAGGTTTACGAGTAGAGGTACATAATCTCTAGAGATATCCTCAACATTCTGAGGTTTACGAGTAGAGGTACACAATCTCTAGAGATATCCTCACATTCTAAGGTTTACGAGTAGAGGAACATAATCTCTAGAGATATCCTCAACATTCTGAGGCTTACGAGTAGAGGTACACAATCTCTAGAGATATCCTCAACATTCTAAGGTTTACGAGTAGAGGTACATAATCTCTAGAGATATCCTCAACATTCTGAGGTTTACGAGTAGAGGTACACAATCTCTAGAGATATCCTCAACATTCTAAGGTATACGAGTAGAAGTACACAATCTCTAGAGATATCCTCAACATTCTAAGGTTTACGAGTAGAGGTACATAATCTCTAGAGATATCCTCAACATTCTAAGGCTTACGAGTAGAGGTACATAATCTCTAGAGATATCCTCAACATTCTAAGGTTTACGAGTAGAGGTATACAATCTCTTGAGATATCCTCAACATTCTAAGGTTTACGAGTAGAGGTACATAATCTCTAGAGATATCCTCAACATTCTAAGGTTTACGAGTAGAGGAACATAATCTCTAGAGATATCCTCAACATTCTAAGGTTTACGAGTAGAGGTACACAATCTCTAGAGATATCCTCAACATTCTAAGGTTTACGAGTAGAGGTACATAATCTCTAGAGATATCCTCAACATTCTAAGGTTTACGAGTAGAGGTACACATTCTCTAGAGATATCCTCAACATTCTAAGGTTTACGAGTAGAGGAACATAATCTCTAGAGATATCCTCAACATTCTAAGGTTTACGAGTAGAGGTACACATTCTCTAGAGATATCCTCAACATTCTAAGGTTTACGAGTAGAGGTACACAATGCTTATGACATCCCATAGAAAACATAATTTTCGGGCAAAAATGTTAATGGTGAGAGTAAGACCCATCATCAATAAGTTATTAATAACAGTTAATTTGCGTAATTGATGCTCTTGTGAATATTTATTAGTCAATAAAACTGTGTTTGAAGTTTTTGAAAAAAGTTATATGATAATAATTTGAAACAAGAGATTATGTTCTTCTAATTTATTTATTGCTAAGCCAAATAAAAAAGTTACTTGTTTTGTGAATAAGTTTCAACGACCAGGAAGTTGCATGTGACGGACGTATCAATACACTCCAAACTCTTTTCTTTGGAAGGACACGTATAAAATACCCCATTGTTTTCTTTCCATTAAATTTTCACGATCGAAAAACATTGTAAACAGGGTATTTCTTCTGCCACAACAATCTGCAAACTGGAAATGTGTTGCATTTTATAACCTAAGCAAATATTTGCATTCAGGAATTTTCTGTTTGGTTTCTTTTGTGTGACTCCAACAATTTGGAATATCGTAAAAAAGAGGTATTATGTTCAAATTGGTATGTTCAAAACTACATTGTTAGTTGGACTTACATTTAATGGATTGTTTAGCAAATTTGAAGCTACATTTCAAATATTTATTCATTTATCACAATGACACAGTGGAAATGATTTAGTTATTTATATTTTTGATATTAACAACAATAGAATCAGATCACCAGAATTCAACTGCATTCTCTTTATATAATTCGATGTAGATTATTGGAATCAATTGAAATACTTCCTACATTAATTGAAGTTTAATTCTAGTAATTCAATTTAAAATGAATAGCAGTCCATCAAGAGATGAAGAAGAAATGACACATTCCGAGTGATGGGGTAAGATACGAGTTGTTGGATGGTTCCAGTCTTTCGATCAAGATAGAAAAATAAATGTAATTGAAAAGGTCCTTCCAATTAGTATCCATGTTACCTGCAGGTATCATGGATACCATTTAAAATGAAAATTCTATCAGAATTTTTCTATACTTCTTTATCACATGATTGATAATGTGTGTGCGTGCAGTAACTCGTTACTTACCTCATCTGCAATCATTACAAAGTCAATATCACTCCCTTGTTATTTAACTGGTAAACTACAGAAGTTATTCTGTCTGGTCTTACGAATTAATAATAAACTTAGACTCCGTGTTTGAAATCAAAACAACTTAATTAGACTAGAGTATATTTACTTAATTATTTGAACTAATTGAACTATTTGTGATTTCACTGGCGTTATTTAAATTAGATTGGCAACATATATTCCAATGTATAATTACATTTCCTTGAAAAATATGTTTTGGGCTCTCTTATTAATTAATTTGATATGGAAAAATAATTATTAATTGAAAATTTGGGATGTTTTTGATATTGCGGTTTATAAAATGGATTTTTTTGAACATTCAATGCAGATTCTTCGGGAAAATGAAATCAATAATAATTTATTATCGAACATTTTGTAGATAATAATTATCTTGGACGGTATAGATAGCTATACAAATATAACAATTTATTCAGCTAAAATATATAGGTTTATGAAATAAAATAAAATAAAATAAAATAAAATGAAATAAAATGAAATAAAATGAAATAAAATGAAATAAAATGAAATAAAATGAAATAAAATGAAATAAAATGAAATAAAATGAAATAAAATGAAATAAAATGAAATAAAATGAAATGAAATAAAATAAAATTAAATTAAATAATAGGAAATTAATCTAATATATATGTCAATTCGAATTATTTTATTTATTGCTTCAATATCATTCAGATAAATTAATTATTTCATGTAAAATTACGTATATTTTCATTGTTATGAAAACTAGCTCATGAAATTGGCTGAAAGAAAATAAGAAAAAATGAAATAAATGAAAAAAAATACATAAATGAGAAAAAGAAATACAAATTTAAAAAAAGTTTCATCATGAAAGTAATTCACTGAAGAAAAGAAATTTAAATAACTTTAAAACTTTAACTTCCTATAAATTCATAACAGTGGCAATGATGGAATCTCATCCCATAACATTGTAGTTAATTTGTTATGGTAGTACACAAAAATTACGGTGGGGCTATAGAAGATTGAAAAGAAACCCCCTTTTAATCTTCTAAGGCCCAACCATAACTTTCTCCTCTTAATCTTCTAAGGCCCAACCATAACTTTCTCCTCTTAATCTTCTATGGCCCCACCATAACTTACCACTCTCAATCTTCTATGGTCCCACCATAACTTCCCCTCTTAATCTTCTATGGTACACCATAACTTTCCCCTCTTAATCTTCTATGGCCCCACCATAACTTTCCCCTCTTAATCTTCTATGTCTCACCATATCATTCCCCTCTCAATCTTCTATGACCCACTATAACTTTCCTCACTCAATCTTCTATGACCCACCATAACTCGTCAAATTGAACACAATATCTTCTTTGTTAACAAATAAAATGATGTAAAACTGATGTCAAATATTTGTTATGAATCTCCACGCAATAACTTTTACTTCGTATCCATGAATATTGAAACAATGCGCTTTGAAGATCAACGAAGAAGTGAACGCTAGAAATATATCAAATATTATATTGGAAGATATTGGGAAAGCTCTGAGTTACTTTAAAGTTTTTTGGAAACTTAAATAAAATAAAAGAATCTATGTAACATTTAAATATGTTTGTATAATAATAATGATTTTAAAATTGAATGGGAAAAATTAAATTCACTAAAAAAATTCAAGTACTACATATGTGAGTATCTTTTAAACGAATAAAAAACGGTAAATAAAATTGAATAAATTTATATCATATTTTTTTTCAATTTGAAAGTGTCATAAACTTAACTCCACTCAACTGAAAATATAATGATATAAATAATAAATTGAATAAATACAGCTAGACTAATATCTCTCTGCTTACCAGGTTGTAGAGGCAGGTAAAGAGTTCACCAAGAAATTCTCTAATTTCCCTTTTTTTCTCAGCCAAATACATGTAACTATAGGGCATATTTCAAGATAGTGATAAAGAAGTGCATAATTCTACAGACTGGTAGGCATTAACTATCTCCCCAATATCCAATAATACTCTCTCTCGCTTTACCATCCTCTGTAAGAATTATCATGAAATTCACCGCATGAGATTTTACCTCTCGAGACATCACGTCCACACTCGATACATTCCTTCATTGTGCAAAATTGTTTGAATATGAAACTGTATATTGCATTGCTCAGGAATATTTAGGCCTTATGTGTATAATTAACTCATTGCTTTATTGTTACTATTGTAAAAACACGTTAGTAGGAAATAAATTAAATAATTCATTAATAGAATATATTAAATAAATAAAAAATATTTAGATACAAGAACAAATATTGGAACAATGTTGTAACAATAAAACGAGCAATGTTCTAACAATAGGACAACGTTATAACAATAAAACAAGCAATATTTTAACAACATTAAGACAACGTTTTAAAAATGAAACCAGCAATTTTGTAACATTAAGGCAATGTTGTAACAATGAAACGATCAATGTTTTATAGAATAAAACAAACACTGTTATTTGTTTCCTAATCCTCTTAATCTTCTTGACCCCCACAATAACTTTCCCCTCATAATCTTTTACGGCCCCACCATACTTTTCTCCCTCCGTGTGAGTGACAGTACGAGCAATGATTTCTGCGTGATTCCAATCTGATTTTGTTTGTCTGTAGCGGTTAGACAATCTACAAACTGTTGACATTGACCGCAAATGCTTTACTTGTAAACCCAAACTACCTACTTTACAAGATGTGGAGCACCACAAATGCTTTACTTGTTCACCCAAACTACCTACTTTACAAGATGTGGAGCACCACAAATGCTTTACTTGTAGACCCAAACTACCTACTTTACAAGATGTGGAGCACCACAAATGCTTTACTTGTAAACCCAAACTACCTACTTTACAAGATGTGGAGCACCACAAATGCTTTACTTGTAGACCCAAACTACTTACTTTACAATATGTGGAGCACCACAAATACTTTACTTGTTGACCCAAACTACCTACTTTACAAGATGTAAAGCCACCACAAATGCTTTACTTTTTCACCCAAACTACCTACTTTACAAGATGTAAAGCCACCACAAATGCTTTACTTGTTCACCCAAACTACCTACTTTACAAGATGTGGAGCACCACAAATGCTTTACTTGTAGACCCAAACTACCTACTTTACAAGATGTGGAGCACCACAAATGCTTTACTTGTAGACCCAAACTACTTACTTTACAATATGTGGAGCACCACAAATACTTTACTTGTTGACCCAAACTACCTACTTTACAAGATGTAAAGCCACCACAAATGCTTTACTTGTTCACCCAAACTACCTACTTTACAAGATGTAAAGCCACCACAAATGCTTTACTTGTTCACCCAAACTACCTACTTTACAAGATGTGGAGCCACCACAAATGCTTTACTTGTACTTCTACTTCTAGCATCAAAAAGAACCCAATGTATAGTAAGAAACATATAAGTAGGCTTCGTTCCTAGGTTTAATATAATTCTATTAATAACATTGATAATAAACATCGATGGAATGTCTTAAAGTTTATGAATGTTCAAATACAGATATTCAAAAATCAAAATGAAGAAATTACATATTGAATTTGGCATTGAACATAACTAGTGTATTTCTTCATTAGAGAATACAACTAATTATAGTTTATAATTGGTTTAAAAAAGAGGAGAGAAATGACCAAAAATGATGACAAATGAGCGCTAATGAAGCCCATTAGGAATATTTTATTAGGAATATTCATCTAATTGGTGGCAATTAATTAAATTTTCTGAGGACAGAAGAAGAAATATTACACAATTTTTAATGATTTACTCTCTAATTTTTTTTTTCATTCATAAGAAATAGCAATTGATTGTCTATTAAGATTCGATAGAAAAATTAACACATTTTTCAGTTGATGAAAAATAGGAATAGCGACAATGGAAAAAACAGTGCGTTCAAGAAATAACATTCAAAATTCCATATATATTATTTGGTATCAACGATATTATTGGTAGTAACATTAAACTGGTACCATTTTCAGGGTAGATTATGTAAGTGTCTTGCAAGGCAAAGGATATTTTTTAGGTACTCAATAGTTTTCGAGATATTCAATATTTTAATGATTCTAAGAATCCTGGAACAGAATTCAAAATAGATAGTAGATAACAAAGATTGATGAACAGAAATACCCGCTTTTATTACACCCCGCACTTATAAAAGCCGGAGTAATTCGTAATTGTTTACACAACCAAAATCACAAGTAAGTATATTCATGACAATAATCACCCACCTGAACCAACCTGAGGATTGTAACCAAAATAAACATCATTATTATTAGTCAGATGAGGGTTTTAGAGTCAATAACATAAACAACTTTTCATTCATTCGCTACTTTGAACTTACATCACAGATCATTCATCAGCAGATTCTGGCAACAAACAACGCAGTGTACGCTAAGTCGAGCCCTCAAAAACATTTTCATTTATTCTAACACAGAGATAATGATGTGGTTAAAGGAGGAACAATTATATAATAATTTCAAGTCCTGTGACACTCTTATTGCCCATTGAAATAAAAATGAGTCGTGAATTTGGTAATAAAAGCGGGGTCTTCTATCTGTTCTAAAAGAAAAAGATATACTGGGCTGTTCTCTCCCAATCTGTCTAACCATAAAATCTGTATCTAGGTGTTTATTATCGTACTATTAAACCAGCAGAAATAACTACTTTCACCTCGTTATTGCAGGCAGTTATAAGTTAGTAACAGTACCATATATTATGAATGTGAAGCAACAATCTAATTAAAACTTTTACAATAATAGGTAATCATGAATACTAATTATAAGTTTTGTCGAGCAAATCGGATTGCATGAAAAATAAAAGAAAAACTTGCACAAGTAACATCATAAGTAACGGCACAAGTAACGGCAAAATTAACGGCAAAAGTAACGGCAATAGTAACGGCATAAGTAATGGCAAAAGTAACGGGTTTGAATATAGTTCAGAAAATATCTGATGATGAATATTTTTCTTAAATAATGAAACTGAATTCAAACAATTAATCCTAAATCAATCACCGTATTTTGTGATGTGGTTTATATTGTCTTATTGTATAAATTGTATTGATATGTTCATTTTTTCATTATTCATTACAGTAAGAGTTCGTCCTTAGCTTAGTCTTTATTGTTTGTAGTTACTTAAACTTTCTGAAAGTTATAAACTTATGATTTTTAAAAGCTGTAAACAGGTTTTCTACATGATGGAAAATGAGGTACTGTCCGATAACTCGTTACTTACCCTATGTTCATACCTGCATTTTTATCAAAAGAATTCCTACTTTTATGATTCTTGGTAAAATACGATGACTCATCATAAAATGTTAACTTAGATCATTTGTATGGGAAAACATTCAATGCTTCATAATTAGGGTTGTGACAATATGAATTATAAATCATAGATATTAAAAATATCACAGACGAAATGAAATGGGATCGAATACTATATACCGCTGCTTTAAAACCATCAAATATTCTTTAATTTTTTCTGTCTATAATATTTACAGGATCTATTATTTTGAAAGCGTATTGTCACAACCCTAATCATAACTCTTTGAGCCTCTAATAAAGAGCAAATGGAAACAATTCCAATTGAATGATCGGGTACGATAAAAGAATATATCATCAAATTAATTATGACACACTCCAAAGTATTACAGCACTGCCCAGAACTTACTCATAACACTCCAAAGTATTACAGCACTGCCCAGAACTTACTCATAACACTCCAAAGTATTACAGCACTGCCCAGAACTTACTCATAACACTCCAAAGTATTACAGCACTGCTCAGAACTTACTCATAACACTCCAAAGTATTACAGCACTGTCCAGAACTTACTCATAACACTCCAAAGTATTACAGCACTGCCCAGAACTTACTCATAACACTCCAAAGTATTACAGCACTGCCCAGAACTTACTCATAACACTCCAAAGTATTACAGCACTGTCCAGAACTTACTCATAACACTCCAAAGTATTACAGCACTGCCCAGAACTTACTCATAACACTCCAAAGTATTACAGCACTGCTCAGAACTTACTCATAACACTCCAAAGTATTACAGCACTGTCCAGAACTTACTCATAACACTCCAAAGTATTACAACACGACCCAGAACTTACTCATAACACTCCAAAGTATTACAGCACTGCCCAGAACTTACTCATAACACTCCAAAGTATTACAGCACTGCCCAGAACTTACTCATAACACTCCAAAGTATTACAGCACTGTCCAGAACTTACTCATAACACTCCAAAGTATTACAGCACTGCCCAGAACTTACTCATAACACTCCAAAGTATTACAGCACTGCTCAGAACTTACTCATAACACTCCAAAGTATTACAGCACTGTCCAGAACTTACTCATAACACTCCAAAGTATTACAGCACTGCCCAGAACTTACTCATAACACTCCAAAGTATTACAGCACTGCCCAGAACTTACTCATAACACTCCAAAGTATTACAGCACTGCCCAGAACTTACTCGTATCACTCCAAGGTATGAATATAATGAATGCATAATAAATTTGTTCGAAATCATCTTGAATAAACTTCACGGCTGATTTCAGTCGAAAGGATTTCTTACGGTGGAACTAGAAAATATTTCCACGGCGTCGCGTCCCTTGACGAAACTATATTCGTTGAATATTTAGCGGAGTGGATTTAACATTTAGGTCTGCGTAGAATTTAGATAACACTGAGGAAATACTATTATTAATATACAAATGGAATTTTACGCAGAAGTAATAAGGAATTTTTGAATGTTTTTTTTCACTGTAAGCAAATATGTATATACATTATACAGGGGGACCCAAAAGTAGGTAAACAGCTGTTAAACTTTAAGAATGTAACAATATATTGAAAAAATCTACATTTGGGCCACTCTGCTTACTCTATTTGGTTGGGTTATGGAAAAATCCGCTGGCATCACAGTGACTCTTTTCTCTGATAGTACATCATCACAGTGACTCTTTTCTCTGATAGTACATCATCACACTGACTCTTTTCTCTGATAGTACATCATTACAGTGACTCTTTTCTCTGATAGTACATCATCACAGTGACTCTTTTCTCTGATAGTACATCATCACAGTGACTCTTTTCTCTGATAGCACATCATCACAGTGACTCTTTTCTCTGATAGTACATCATCACAGTGACTCTTTCCTCTGATAGTACATCATCACAGTGACTCTTTTCTCTGATAGCACATCATCACAGTGACTCTTTTCTCTGATAGTACATCATCACAGTGACTCTTTTCTCTGATGGTACATCATCACAGTGACTCTTTTCTCTGATAGCACATCATCACAGTGACTCTTTTCTCTGATAGCACATCATCACAGTGACTCTTTTCTCTGATGGTACATCATCACAGTGACTCTTTTCTCTGATGGTACATCATCACAGTGACTCTTTTCTCTGATAGTACATCATCACAGTGACTCTTTTCTCTGATAGTACATCATCACAGTGACACTTTTCTCTGATAGTACATCATCACAGTGACTCTTTTCTCTGATAGTACATCAACACAGTGACTCTTTTCTCTGATAGTAAATCATCACAGTGACTCTTTTCTCTGATAGTACATCATCACAGTGACTCTTTTCTCTGATAGCACATCATCACAGTGACTCTTTTCTCTGATAGCACATCATCACAGTGACTCTTTTCTCTGATAGTACATCATCACAGTGACTCTTTCCTCTGATAGTACATCATCACAGTGACTCTTTTCTCTGATAGCACATCATCACAGTGACTCTTTTCTCTGATGGTACATCATCACAGTGACTCTTTTCTCTGATGGTACATCATCACAGTGACTCTTTTCTCTGATAGTACATCATCACAGTGACTCTTTTCTCTGATAGTACATCATCACAGTGACTCTTTTCTCTGATGGTACATCATCAAACTGAAACTTTTCTCTGATGGTACATCATCACAGTGACTCTTTTCTCTGATGGTACATCATCACAGTGACTCTTTTCTCTGATAGTACATCATCACAGTGACTCTTTTCTCTGATAGTACATCATCAGAGTGACTCTTTTCTCTGATAGTACATCATCAGAGTGACTCTTTTCTCTGATAGCACATCATCACAGTGACTCTTTTCTCTGATAGTACATCATCACAGTGACTCTTTTCTCTGATGGTACATCATCACAGTGACTCTTTTCTCTGATAGTACATCATCACAGTGACTCTTTTCTCTGATAGTACATCATCAGAGTGACTCTTTTCTCTGATAGTACATCATCAGAGTGACTCTTTTCTCTGATGGTACATCATCACAATGACTCTTTTCTCTGATGGTACATCATCAGAGTGACTCTTTTCTCTGATAGTACATCATCACAATGACTCTTTTCTCTGATGGTACATCATCACAGTGATTCTTTTCTCTGATAGTACATCATCACAGTGACTCTTTTCTCTGATAGTACATCATCACAGTGACTCTTTTCTCTGATGGTACATCATCACAGTGACTCTTTTCTCTGATAGTACATCATCACAGTGACTCTTTTCTCTGATGGTACATCATCACAGTGACTCTTTTCTCTGATAGTACATCATCACAGTGACTCTTTTCTCTGATGGTACATCATCACAGTGACTCTTTTCTCTGATGGTACATCATCACAGTGACTCTTTTCTCTGATAGTACATCATCAAAGTGACTCTTTTCTCTGATAGTACATCATCAGAGTGACTCTTTTCTCTGATAGTACATCATCACAGTGACTCTTTTCTCTGATAGTGCATAGTCACAGTGACTCTTTTCTCTGATAGTACATCATCACAGTGACTCTTTTCTCTGATAGTGCATAGTCACAGTGACTCTTTCTCTGATAGTACATCATCAAAGTGACTCTTTTCTCTGATAGTACATCATCACAGTGACTCTTTTCTCTGATAGTACATCATCAAAGTGACTCTTTTCTCTGATAGTACATCATCACAGTGACTCTTTTCTCTGATAGTGCATAGTCACAGTGACTCTTTCTCTGATAGTACATCATCAAAGTGACTCTTTTCTCTGATAGTACATCATCACAGTGACTCTTTTCTCTGATAGTACATCATCAAAGTGACTCTTTTCTCTGATAGTACATCATCACAGTGACTCTTTTCTCTGATAGTGCATAGTCACACAGACTCTTTTCTCTGATAGTACATCATCAAAGTGACACTTTTCCCTGATAGTACTCTTCCTGGAATATTTTCTCCTTTCTTTTAATTTACGTAGTGTAGAGCATAACCAGAAGGTACCAGTCTACTCCACGTGAATAATGGTGCTAGAGTTATAATAAATAGAGGCATGTGTCGTAGTTTGTTTACGTTAAGGCGTATCAACGGCGTGGCTTTAGCAACAGAATTACGGAGCTATGGGAATTACGGAGCTATGGGAGTTACGGAGCTATGGGAATTACGGAGCTATGGGAGTTACGGAGCTATGGGAGTTACGGAGCTATGAGGATTATGGAGCTACGGGAACTACGGAGCTATGGGAATTACGGAGCTATGGGAATTACGGAGCTATGGGAGTTACAAATCTATGGGAGTTGCGGAGCTATGAGGATTATGGAGCTACGGGAATTACGGAGCTTTGGGTATTATGGAGCTATGAGAATTACAGAGCTATGGGAATTGCGGAGCTATGGGAATTATGGAGCTATGAGTATTACGGAACTATGAGAATTACGAAACTATTGGCAGTACGAAGCTATGAGAATTACAGAGCATATGGACCTTACTTTATTTTTATTTTCGGGGTTTAAAAGTTGTCCCTTTCCACTACGAGGTGATCCAAAGAGACATGTAGAGAAGAGAGCCTCGTAGAAGAGGGAACAGTGAAAGTACGCTCCATGCACTAGGTCGACCACTCAGCTACCACAGGTAATCGTGTCGAAACAGCGTATGGATGACAAGAATAGACATCCATGGATAAGAGACCTACACAGTCAGTCTGTTTACCCATGGATATAGCAAGGCAGAAGGAAGAGGAAATAAGAAGAAGAAATTGAAAAAAGTTACTAAGAAAACCTGAAGAAAAAGAGCGCCAAACAAAACAAATCCTACAATATAACCAAAAGAAGGTCTAACAAGATGTAGCCTTGGGACAATGATGGGGGAAATGAATGGCAATAATTATGGACCTTACGGGAGAATAACTTCGAACAGGCGTGGTGACTATACATCATCTACCTAACTGCTTACAGAAGTTAAAAAAGTAATGATATAATTACCTGTAAGATTTATATATCGTCTGTTGCAGTAATTGTGAATGTTAATATTTACGTATAATGATTCCTAGTCGTTATCTTGGATCTTCCACAGTATTCAACAAAATATGATAAATTGAAATTATAAAATGATTAAAATCTGTGAATTCAAAATATAAGTCAGAAAATATACTAATTTTAATGAACATAGCGACATCTTTAAAATTTGAACTGTCGTATCTGCTAATATTAAATAGGCAAAATAATCGGTACCATTGAATTCTAATTAGGGTGTTGCGATAATATCGAAAATTGGCTTCTATTTCGAGCTAGGTAATTATGTTACTTTGGAGTGTCTGTCTTTCTGTTATTCTGTCTGCATGTCTGTCTGTCTGTTTTACTGTCTGTCTGTTCAGAAATACTAATTAACTCTGGTAACACAGTAGATTTCGATTAGTATCTATGATACCTGAAGGTACCATGGATACCAATTAAGAGAATAAAAGTTAAAAAATAGTCATATTAACCATTTATTATATGTGATCGAAAATGTGGAACCGTCCAATAACACGAAATTTACCTTAGCGTTCAAATTTCTTAAATATTAATAGACTGTTCAATATATTTCAGTCAATCCATGTGAAAAAGTTTGATTTAAATCACTATATTAATATTTTTCAGATAAATTAACTCATAACAGATTAGCCTGCACAACCTATATTTTGTTTTTCATAAAAAAAATATTAAAAAATTGTAGCCAAAATTTGTATTAATACAATATTTTCACACTCCGGTAAATCTCAGTTGTTTCTTTTATGAAAATAATATAATAGTTAGGTATAACATTGTAAGAGCAACCCAGTTGCGAGTTCCCAGAACTCTTACACGGTCTCCACCCACCCCTACATCCGCACCTAAAAATGCCACCAAAGTTGTGACCCACAACCGTGATAATGGCAACTGGTAACACTCAAAGTATGCAAACACACAAGAGGTTTTAGGAAGCAAAAATTACAAAACAAAACACAAGCTGCAACTTGCTTGCTGTTACAGCAAAATAAACATTGCGTAGTTTATTTCTAAAGCAAAACTACCGCTAGTACAAAAGAGGTACTTACACCGCCTACCTTTAGGCAAGTAACGAACAGTTACTTTTTCACACTCTATTGCCAATCCAAGATGGCCTGAGATGTATGGAGCTAAGTGACATAGCCACCACGTACGAGATCTCAATCCTGACTGATGCATCTCTGTCTTTCCAAGCACATATGAATCTGGCCGCACTGCAGTAATTATCCGCAAGTGTAATTAAATCTTTCACACAAAAATAATCAATCCAATTTATTATCCACTGCCAAATAATGCAGTATGCACACAGTAATGTACTTGTTATTTTCATAATAGAAATATAACAATACAGGCACTGTATTAGCCAAGAAATTCAGGGTGTATCACTCCGCCGAATACTTTCAACAATATCTACTTTCAGTAATTTCCACTGGAAAATTCAGTTTCAACTTGAGCATGCTAAACCATCAGCTCACCATCATCCGAGTCGTACTCAGGAGTCTTATCATCGGAGCCTCGACGTTCCCTTACGTCACGGACATGCCTAGGCATGCCATCGACACATACAACATGGTTGGATTGCACATTAGTAACTCTTCCATGGGTCCAGTGCTTGGTGCAAGAGGGCATCGCGGGCTTAACCCACACCTCGTCACCAATGGATTTTTTTCTTTTTTCTCCTCTACTTCAACCTCCTAGTTTATATCGTAAGGCACCCTCCAAGGGTGTTCAAAAATCTTACGATATGTAACATATGCATCCTCAACACCTTTCCGAGGTGTAACATTATACCAAGATGTCGCAACCTCTGTGGAAATTCTACCCCGTGCTGCGATCCTCTTGATCGTACGATGGTTTCTCTCAACTATTCCATTTCCACTAGAGGTATAAGTGGCACGGAATCGTAAAGAGATTCCCTAATCCCTGGCAAACTGTGCTACAGATGCCGACCTAAATGCCGTTGAGTTGTCTAACAATAATTTGGCAAAAGGTCCATGCTCAATCACCACTTGCTGGAGATTGGTTACAATACTTGCTGTCAACTCACTCGATAACCTTCGCCAAATTGTGAACCTCTCTGGGCCACAATCAACGATGGAAAGGTTATGTACATCGTTGTAGTGCGTGACATCCGCAGCTACACGATGCCAGTCCCCTTCCACGGCTAAGTTACCTCGTCCAACAAGGTTCTCAATCCTTCTTGAAGGATCTATACGAAGACACTCTTTGCATCTTTCGATCTCCCGTTTCACCTGGTCGCGAGTTGGGTCCAACTTAATCTGCTTACCAAGGTAAAGCGTGCGATTAACAACAAAATGATGCGGTAAATGAGCCTTCCATATAGCGTCCTTAAGCGTCTTTCCTGTTGAAAGAGCAGCTGAAACAGTCTCTGCTGCTTCAGAGTCGTTAGTCTCTTGATGACTAAGCCATCTCTTTGTCACCCGAGTTGACTGGTCAGCCTTATTTTCGATTGTCGAAACAAATCGAAACTCAACTACCTGCTTATAATCGTTGATTATTTCCTTAATCACCATCAAGCGTCACTTGATTAGCATTTGAGCTGCTCACTTTGTCCGCACACGAGACTGGCCCTCGACCCTGTCTTCTAGTCAGGACAACACAGTCCTGGAATCAGTAGCAATCGTGAAAGCTTTGAAGCCCAACATGATCGCTAGGTTGATTCCCCGCCCAACAGCATCAAGCTCTGAGACTTTATTATGGAGATGATCAGACTTCTTTTGAAGCCATGTGGAATCTTCCACTACCGCGCCATCCACCTGGACAGCAACACCCATAGCTAGTTAACTAGCATCAGTCCAAACAGTGACATTGCCGTATGGATTGATGTACCACTGACCACTCACGGGATCTTCAGAGAGTACTCGATTCACCAGTTCGTCAACTATCTTACGAAAACACTCACTGACAGGTTCGTCCCAGGAACCGTTTAAACCCAATCGTTTCAGGAAGTTATAATGGGGACTTAGCCAGCCAGCCAGTCACAGGATAATGTCCTGTAAGACGACCACACAGAGAAAACAAGCGTCTCTTCGTCATACCAGAAGACTCTGATATGTAAGATGATAGCTCGGATCCTCTGGACATTTTCAAATGTCTATTGGGTACCTTATTCAAGGCAATCCCAAGGACTCAACCACCGTCGAGCCCTTCAGCTTCTTTCGATTCGAGTCCATATCGGTGCAAGTGTTCCCTAACTCGAGAATATTCTTATTATACATAGAAGATTAAGGCATACCTACTTATATAAGGCAGACAATTTATGCAGTCACTGTAAGACTACTTATAGTCTAAGTTTAATTAGATTTAGGTCAAGAAATTGTATTCAGGTCCAACCAAAGAACTCAATATATTAATACCTTTTTATTATAATTATTCTAATAATAATACAGTCTTAAACATTATATGTATCAAATTTGATATGTACAAAAACCTAATGACTTTATAAAAGAACAATGCTTTCCATTTTTAAAATACTTAATTGGTCGGTGAGTTATTCTAGGATATAATTCACTATTACCATTTACCATGTACTGCACTCTAAAAGATTATGTACACATTATATACTGTAAATCATACTATGGGATATACAATTAAAAAACTATATACTATGTATATAAAAGAAACTATGTAATTTATACATTATACTATATGATATACAAGGGTTGGAACAACCACCAATAGTTGTAAATAGAGTGAACAGTGAAGAGCTAAAACAACCACCAATAGTTGTAAACGAAGTGCTCAGTGAAAAATTAAAACAACCAACAATAGTTATAAATAAAGTGCATATTGAAGAGTTAAGATAACTAACATTAGTTGTAAATAAAGTGCATATTGAAGGGTTAAGATAACTAACAATAGTTGTAAATAAAGTGCATATTGAAGGGTTATATACCAATATACAAATTCTTATAACTATTAAATTTTTCTTTTTCACAAATCTTGTTTCAATATCTAAATTTGTTTTCCCATTTCTATTTGAAGATACGGAACAAACACACCAAATCTCCATGTAAATTGGATGATGTTTGACTAGGAGTTGTGAAAGTACTTCCTATTTTGCTAAGTCAAGTACTTTCTATTTTGCTAAGTCAAGTACATTCTATTTTGCTAAGTCAAGTACTTTCTATTTTGCTAAGTCAAGTACTTTATATTTTGCTAAGTCAAGTACTTTCTATTTTGCTAAGTCAAGTACTTTCTATTTTGCTAAGTCAAGTACTTTCTATTTTGCTAAGTCAAGTACTTTCTATTTTGCTAAGTCGAGTACTTTCTATTTTGCTAAGTCAAGTACTTTCTATTTTGCTAAGTCGAGTACTTTCTATTTTGCTAAGTCGAGTACTTTCTATTTTGCTAAGTCAAGTACTTTCTATTTTGCTAAGTCAAGTACTTTCTATTTTGCTAAGTCAAGTACTTTCTATTTTGCTGAGTCAAGTACTTTCTATTTTGCTGAGTCAAGTACTTTCTATTTTGCTAAGTCAAGTACTTTCTATTTTGCTAAGTCAAGTACTTTCTATTTTGCTAAGTCAAGTACTTTCTATTTTGCTAAGTCAAGTACTTTCTATTTTGCTAAGTCAAGTACTTTCTATTTTGCTAAGTCAAGTACTTTCTATTTTGCTAAGTCAAGTACTTTCTATTTTGCTAAGTCAAGTACTTTCTATTTTGCTAAGTCGAGTACTTTCTATTTTGCTAAGTCAAGTACTTTCTATTTTGCTAAGTCAAGTACTTTCTATTTTGCTAAGTCAAGTACTTTCTATTTTGCTAAGTCAAGTACTTTCTATTTTGCTAAGTCAAGTACTTTCTATTTTGCTAAGTCGAGTACTTTCTATTTTGCTAAGTCGAGTACTTTCTATTTTGCTAAGTCAAGTACTTTCTATTTTGCTAAGTCGAGTACTTTCTATTTTGCTAAGTCGAGTACTTTCTATTTTGCTAAGTCGAGTACTTTCTATTTTGCTAAGTCGAGTACTTTCTATTTTGCTAAGTCAAGTACTTTCTATTTTGCTAAGTCAAGTACTTTCTATTTTGCTAAGTCAAGTACTTTCTATTTTGCTAAGTCAAATACTTTCTATTTTGCTAAGTCAAGTACTTTCTATTTTGCTAAGTCAAGTACTTTCTATTTTGCTAAGTCGAGTACTTTCTATTTTGCTAAGTCAAGTACTTTCTATTTTGCTAAGTCGAGTACTTTCTATTTTGCTAAGTCGAGTACTTTCTATTTTGCTAAGTCAAGTACTTTCTATTTTGCTAATTCAAGTACTTTCTATTTTGCTAAGTCAAGTACTTTCTATTTTGCTAAGTCAAGTACTTTCTATTTTGCTAAGTCGAGTACTTTCTATTTTGCTAAGTCAAGTACTTTCTATTTTGCTAAGTCGAGTACTTTCTATTTTGCTAAGTCAAGTACTTTCTATTTTGCTAAGTCAAGTACTTTCTATTTTGCTAAGTCAAGTACTTTCTATTTTGCTAAGTCGAGTACTTTCTATTTTGCTAAGTCAAGTACTTTCTATTTTGCTAAGTCGAGTACTTTCTATTTTGCTAAGTCAAGTACTTTCTATTTTGCTAAGTCGAGTACTTTCTATTTTGCTAAGTCCTCTTCATCCAAACTAGATTTGCAGAGTTAGTTATCACTGTAAGTCCTCGTTGTTCTTGATTCAGTTGTGTACAAACATTTCTGAATTAAGATCTCGTGCTTTCTGAAATTAATTTAATAACCACTCTAGCCATGTTACAGAGTATGTCAGTTAAAGTCATTTAATTGGCTTACATTTCAAACTTACTTTACTAAAGCACATTAAAATGTATGTTGTACAATAAAACTGGATGGACCAATTGTACATAAAGGAAAAATCATTTGGTAGTTAAAGTAATAATAAAGAATGATTGAACCAATTACAAAATATTTATTACATTCTTTGTTTTATTAAGTTATTGCCATCAATAAATAAAATTTCAGATAAAATTGAAATGAGAAAAGAAAAATAGTTTGAGGCTCAGGGTACACAATAAATCTTTCAACCAGTGCGCGGACACTTGGTCGAAAGACTTTCATTCAATGTGTATTAATATTACGAAGTGCAGCCTCTGTTTAATTTAATTATTATTAATTATTTCCATGGAATTTAAGTTATTCCATAAAAGGGAATTTATAATTTAATATGTTCATAATGAGAATTCAAATTGCATGCAAGCATATATTGCTCAAAAATATAAATTATTTCATTTTCATGGATTTCATCGCAAATATAAGGGATTCGAAAAAGCTTCTCTTCATACTTTAGAACTTGATATCATTGTTTATGTATTGTTATGTATTATATAAAGTTATTATTTTGATTGTATTACTATCATATTTTTGGTTTTCAAAATAAATATATTTCGGCCAAGTGACCGTTAACCATTTCAACCACCAAAGACAAAATTCCAAATCAAGCCTATTGTGAACAGTGAAGATAAACGAAATTTCCCCTCACATAAGTAGGATAAAAATAGAGAAATCACATCAATAAAACATTTATTTTGATATCATTCGCAGTTCCAAACCTGACTGTATTAGCACACTCAATTAGCGACTCTACTTCTCTTAGGTAAGATTTCTGTGTAAGGTCACAACTCCACTGACATGCAAATGTAAAAGCTTATTAGTAAGAACTCTCACGAACAGGTGGTTAGTAAGAGGATCACATCTACATAAACTATAGAAACATTATTAGAACTTTCAAAAGGGATTACAAAAATACACATTTTTTCACTTAAAATAGCTATGTATCAATATAGGCTACACACTAATTCCCCCAATGTGATCTGCTACAAAATTATCAACCTTCATTACCTGTAGTAAAAAGAAACACTAATCTGATAGTTACTAAAGATTTTAACTTCTAGAAATCATTACTTCTGGATACAAAAGTTCTGTGCGTACTAACTAGTATCAAAATTCTTAGACTATTCCATGCAGGTAAAGAGCACCAAAATACTTTGAGGGAGCACTCCACGAATGCCAAGGTATCAAACTAATCTTACACACATCTAGGTTAGAATTATGCAGCTAAGAACATTTCCAAGTATGTAGCCATATTAAATACGGCTGATCATTATGTTGAATACACAAAATAGATTATGTGTAATAAGAATATTTAAACTTTTGTTTAAATGTCAATTTTTTTTTAAAATATAAATGTCTAAATTTCTGTCAAATAAAAATATTTTAATTCCTGTCATAAGCAAATATTGAATAATTACAATAGCTGAGCCGAGATGACAATGAAAAGCAACTCTGAAAGAAAAAATACAATAATTAATGGATTGTATTTATAGCAATATATATTTTGATACTATTATGTCAGACTGTAGGAACACAGAAATCCTCTAATTTGGAATTTGTTAATGCTGTACTCGTATCGGTATCGTCAATAATTATAATATCGGTGCAGCCCTAATTTTAATCATACGTTTTTAAAACTTTATAATTTCTTACTTATAACAATTTATCCATAATCGTAATTTTCACCACCTATTTAATCACTATTATCATAATACGTCTGTTATAATTAGTTCAGTTATTGTTTTTCCAGTTGATCTGCTACCGTTTGAACATGTTTCGTTTGCAATTTATTGTCGTCTGCTGTTGTTAAACTTAAAAAAAACCGCTTTATTCAAAATTAATTAGTTTAATGATCTTCATTATATTATATATATTTTCTAAACAATAAAAACTACAGCAATAGCAAACGTTATAATTAATTGTTTGATGAAAATAAGACATTTTAACTGTAGCTATCGGTAATTTTAAATTATTATTTGCCGATCTGATACCTACAAAATGACCAATAGTTTCAGTACAACCCTATTCAAATCTATCTCACAAAAGCATGCACATGAAGCGAGAAATAACTTACAATTTAAGTCCTTTCTGTTCACTAGATTGCTGAGTGATTTACTGCATCACCTCACTCGCTGGGGGCTAATGCATTACTGAACAAAAATCCCATGAAAAATCCCACAAAGTACGAAATATCCCACAGAAAGGGATAATAATTTGATCATTCATTCATTATTGAAACTTTTTCTCCTCAGAAGTGGAGGTGTTTTACAATGTAATTAAAAAATTGTTCACATTACAATTCACATTCCATTTCTATTCCGTGTGAAATTAATTCTCTGCATTCCCAGCTAGTATTGTTCTTGGGGCAACATTGCTACAACATTGCTACAATATTGCTACAACATTGCTACAACATTGCTAAAACATTGCTACAATATTGCTACAACATTGCTACAATATTGTTACAACAGCAATACCAATATTTAGACAATAATGGGATACTAGAAAATGTTGTTTCCAATCAACAATTCTACCTGTTTTGATGTCACTTCAATTCACATGTTCTTCATTACTAGCAACTGTCATTATTTTTGATCTGAATCTGAACAATGAAACACACCAAAAAAGTTGTTTTATGAGCTTAAAAAGAGTCACTTAACATCTTTGGTGAATTGCGACGAGTTGATGGGCAAATATTCGCTACTGACTGAATGAAATTATAGGCAGACAATGGTTGCAATTCTCTGCCATAAATATGACGTAGAATTTTTACTTTCTGCATTTGGTGATGGGTTTTATTCTGTTTTTGATGATGGGTTCTATTCTGCATTTGGTGATGGGTTATATTCTGCATTTGGTGATGGTTTCTATTCTGTTTTTGATGATGGGTTCTATTCTGCATTTGGTGATGGGTTTTATTCTGCATTTGGTTATGGGTTCTATTCTGCATTTGGTGATGGGTTTTATTCTGCATTTGGTGATGGGTTTTATTCTGCATTTGGTGATGGGTTCTATTCTGTATTTGGTGATGGGTTATATTCTGTATTTGGTGATGGGTTCTATTCTGTATTTGGTGATGGGTTCTATTCTGCATTTGGTGATGGGTTCTATTCTGTATTTGGTGATGGGTTATATTCTGTATTTGGTGATGGGTTATATTGTGTTTTTGGTGATGGGTTCTATTCTGTATTTGGTGATGGGTTATATTCTGTATTTGGTGATGGGTTCTATTCTGCATTTGGTGATGGGTTCTATTCTGTATTTGGTGATGGGTTATATTCTGTATTTGGTGATGGGTTCTATTCTGTATTTGGTGATGGGTTCTATTCTGTATTTGGTGATGGGTTATATTCTGTATTTGGTGATGGGTTCTATTCTGTATTTGGTGATGGGTTCTATTCTGCATTTGGTGATGGGTTCTGTTCTGTATTTGGTGATGGGTTCTATTCTGTATTTGGTGATGGGTTCTATTCTGTATTTGGTGATGGGTTCTATTCTGTATTTGGTGATGGGTTCTATTCTGTATTTGGTGATGGGTTTTATTCTGTATTTGGTGATGGGTTTTATTCTGTATTTGGTGATGGGTTTTATTCTGTATTTGGTGATGGGTTTTATTCTGTATTTGGTGATGGGTTCTAATCTGTATTTGGTGATGGGTTCTAATCTGTATTTGGTGATGGGTTCTATTCTGTATTTGGTGATGGGTTCTATTCTGTATTTGGTTATGGGTTCTATTCTGTATTTGGTGATGGGTTTTATTCTGTATTTGGTGATGGGTTTTATTCTGTATTTGGTGATGGGTTCTAATCTGTATTTGGTGATGGGTTCTATTCTGTATTTGGTGATGGGTTCTATTCTGTATTTGGTGATGGGTTCTATTCTGTATTTGGTGATGGGTTCTATTCTGTATTTGGTGATGGGTTTTATTCTGTATTTGGTGATGGGTCTATTCTGTATTTGGTGATGGGTCTATTCTGTATTTGGTGATGGGTTTTATTGCAGTGAGTGCAATCTTTAAGGGATGGGATTCCGATGTATGGAATATTTTCATCTATTTGCGAATCGTATCTGTGCCAAAACAACATTTCAAAGGGAAAATATTTGTATGGACTTGTAATAAATACAGGGTGTATCTGAAAATATAGTATGCACACTTTGAATGACAACAAAACCTGTATTTATGAACACAGAGTGAAATGGAATAGAAGATAGAAGACAAATGTGAATGATGAATTGACTTCGTAAATGGTCAAATTAATGACCGGTGAAGGTATGCACTCTACGAGTGCCAGTTCCAGTTGCCAAATGAGTTGACACGTAATTGCCAAATGAGTTGACACGTATAATTGCCAAATGAGTTGACACGTAATTGTCAAATGAGTTGACACGTAATTGTCATATGAGTTGACACTTTAACGCCATTGTAGTTTGAGAATGGTTCATCCCTACGTTTTATGATGTCATTATATTGTCTCAGAGTAATTATTGGAAGTGGTGAGCAATAGGAGCTAAATACAGGCTTTTGGGATGTGATAAGCGGAAGGGAAAAGACTGATATTGCGAGTCAAAATGAAAACATGAAGAACACTTTCCTTCCTTACAAATTCTGGCAAAAACACTTTTAACTCTTGTGTATACTTCATAATAATATCACATTTGGTACCAATGTGTACCATGCGGTTAACCAAGAGTGACTAAAACTAAAAAAAAATGAGATCATACATTATAGGTATTTTTTTAAACACTTCAATAATAATTTTATCTGCAAAATATATCAAATTATAAATTTCATCAGGTTGAAATAAACAACAATTTTAGAGATACAAAAAATAATTAGTCGAAATATTCAATTTTCTGAATTAGAAGCGAGATTTCTCTCTACAATCTTGAATGAACTTTAAATGAAGTTTCTAAAGAATTATTAAACAAGTCCCGTGAGAATTCATGAACTTTGCACGAAGCTTCAAAAATAAAATTCCCTGTAGAAGTAAGGAGATGAAATATAAAAACAATTCATTTTGTTTTGCGCTTTTTAATTAATAAATAGGCTACAATTTTATGGATAAAAGAATTTTAAATTTTAAATATTAATAGGAATGTAATAATATCGAATTAAGCACACATAGAAGGTATAAAAGTTACTGAAGAAAAATTTATACCACACTTGAATGGCATTAAAAGCCATTCCATATTAATTTATATTTGATAATAACCAAATTTCAATTGTTTTATGACGAAAAACATACGTACGTACATAACATATTGAAAAAATAGTATCTTATTTTTAGCTCCCGAGTTATGGGACTGTTTCATATTTTCGGTCATCGTGCAACCGTCCAATAACTCAGAACTTACCTTAGAACTTTATAATTTCTATTGTGTATATCTTGCAACAAGTGGCTGTGAATTGAGATAAATATTTGTTAGTAGTGAAGGTAGAGTGCATATGTTCCGCGTCATTAGTCGATAATGACCCTGCAGAGGGGGGGGGGAAGCTTCAGAAAGGAGGGAGGGGGGATATGCTCCCCCCCCTGCTTTCCTTGACAGATATGTTACTATTCAATTTCATAATAAATAAATTAAAGGTATCAACACATGCTCGGCATTACCTGGTTAAAAGGGCTCGAAAGAGCACAGCACATTGTGCAAATTGTTATATGACGCGGAACACGTACATGATTTAACAACTTTAATATTCGTAGTTTCTATGAATAAAGAATTCAGATTTCTGAAGTATAATCTACATACAATAATAAAATTGAGATTTTGTGTGTTGATGATCACTTCAAATGGTTTATTCAGACTAAATTAATGAGATAATTCTTTTCCTTCTATTTAAGCGTTACTCAATTTGTATTCCATTCAAAAGCTCAAAGCTGTCAATGATTACCATTTAGTTACAGTAGTTTGTTACATCTTTCATGTTCAGAGTACATATACATAAGCATACAGGGTGTTTCATTTCAGATTAGAAGATATTTAACAGCTTACATAAAAACCCAAAATAAAACATTTTATGAATATTACAATGCTCAAAAATGCTTCGTATTGATATTTTGTTTCTACAGTAATTTTGACATTCATAGGGAATTTCACATGAAACAAACCTTGTTACACGAAAATATAAATGATCGGAACTGCATAATTTTCAAGACACTGACTTTTATAGTTTAAACCTTTCGCGCCGAATTGGCTAATATGTCCCACTAGTATCATTCATATACATTGGGGCAATAAGTTGCATAATATTACCACTACAAATGTTTTGTCGGTACAGGATGATGCGATAGGCATTGGCAATTGCTGTAGAATTTAGTGGATCATCAGGAGCCTTTTCAGTTGATGACAAATAGCTTTTAGAGGATTTTATGTGCTGTATTTCCTCCCGACATGTAAGTAATCTTTTCAAATTTCTATTTTTGTAGATATCCATATAGTGAAATTGCTACTAAATTATGTTTGTACATTGCCAGTATACATTTGAAACTGCTTTGGTATAAATTATAAGTATATTTTGTATTTTATTGGACTATGGGAAATAGTGTCCTACCAGTTTTCTAAATTTCCTTTTATATCCTACTTGTATAATAATAACAACCATATATATTGGGATAAATACATCCCACCAGTATTATTGTCAAGTGAATGAATAGATATAGTGGTGTTATATTGCACTGTTCAGCTATACATATCATCATAACCTAATAAGAATATAAATATATGTTATAAAATTTAGACGTTGCCAACATCAAGAGGTCAGTAGTGGAAGGCATATCGCGGCAATGAAGAGGATTAGAAATAGTCAATTATGCAATCATATTTCACTAGTTTGTTATTTTGAAACTATTTTTATCTCGATAAAGTTTCATTTCTATCATGATTTTCAATTTCATTTATCCTCAGTTTAGTTTGATTGTATTACAAAAAGTCATTTTTGGCTATATATAAATACACTGAGTAAAATACTATGGGACATACTGTCCCAACAGTTTGTAATGTGCCCTTCTAGTGGGACATATTATCCCATCACAATTTTGAAATAAACACTACATCAATAGATTAAAATAGAGCATAAGTACCTAAATATCATTAAAAAACTTAATTATCACTCATAATGAACTCAGAAAGAAAGTCGGCGCAGAAGAGTTAAAAAGGACTCCTACTTTAATATTTACTAGTATTTACGCCTCTTACCGAGAGTTATTAGTAGAAAATTAAACATACCAGAAAAAACATTGAACATTTGATAACATTATAATAGGTACTAAGGTCTGTTCCAACTAATAACCATCTCCTAGGAACGTAGGATTTCTAGGTAGGAGTCCTTTTAAAAATTTAAAAGTCAGTATTTTGAAAATTACCCTAAAAATAGGGTATCAATATCTCTATAACGAATCATTGTTGTACATTTTATTATTCCTGAAAAGTGTAAAATTTCAGTTTTATTGCAAGCCGTTTCATTTTGATATACTTCATAATATTCTTAATAACATTGAACATGTGAAGAAGTCACATATATTTTATTTACGGATTAATGTAGTCTGAATAACTGTAATTGAGGAGAGTAAATGGACTGAGTGGAAGATACATCCTTTACCCTACATCCCTTAGTAAAACCTCTCACTATAAGATTGACTCTTTGCCCTATTTACCTTTACATTTCTCACTGATAATGCGTGATAGGGTAGTTATCACGCATCACTCAGTTATCACATTTAGATATCTTTAAATGAAGTCTGGTATTTGGAGTAAAATAATGCAATTTAAACTTTGAATCAAATATCATTCGTGTCGTTTTTGACGTCTAAAATGATTGAAAGAGGTTTCTATAATCACAATAATTAGCTTGAACGGCTTCAATAATGATACTGAGAAACTGTTATGGTAGGGCCATAGAAAATTAGGAGGGAAAGTTATTTTGAGGCAATAGAAGATTAAGAGAAAAAAGTATGGTGGGGCAATAGAAGATTAAGAGAGAAATATATGGTGAGGCAATAGAAGATTTAGAGGGGGATGCTACTTAATCTTCACCTTAATTTTCTCTCATGGTTAGAAATGATATTTGAGAATATAGATACATTATTTTCTGATCCAGAATTAATATATATCATATGTACATGAGTTTTTTTATGTATAATAATAGCATAAAACAATATTATGAATGAACTAAAAAGGGTACTCGTAGAGCACATAATTTCACCGACGCAATTGAATACATTTTGAGTTTTAAAAGACCTTGACGCTTGACCTGATAACTCTCATAATCTAATAAAATGGTTCCTAACTAATCGTACTGCCAAAACTCACACAATTTGGTTGAATAATTTTTGAGTTATGCGAAAAACTTGATTACCATTAGTTTATGATAAGATTACAAATAAATAATAAAGTGCCGATCAAAACATAATCTTCTGCAAATTTTGGAAGGTGATAATGCATATATATAAAATATTATAAAATCATTAAGTTATATTGAACATAACTCTTTAATGTATATCTGATTAATTAACAATAAGTCAATAACTAAAGTAACACACATTAGCCCTAGTATTTCCTATCAAATAACAATCTAGAAATTAATTTCCTACGAGCCTATCACATCCTGAGGTAATTATAATACTTTCCCTATTTAATTAACTGGCTGTAGAAATACTGTTGTATCATTGGTCCACTGTTATTTTATCGTGCCTCATATAATTTATTACCAGAAGAACACGCCACGCAGAGAGTTAGGAATTTAATAAAGTAGAGTTAATTGCATATCGAACTCATAATGGATTCGAATTAGTGGTCTAACGAGCTGATTAAATCATTTAAAGAACATGGAGACCATTAGGTTCTCTATTTTAGGAAAGGTTCTTCTGTTGTTCGATAATTCTAACCATACTATTGGTCGACGGTCTTAACCCTCCTATTGGTCCATGGTTTTAACCCTTCTATTGGTCGATGGTCTTCCCTCCTATTAGTTGATGGTCCTACCTAACGCTTCTATTGGTCGATGGTTCTACCTAACCTTTATATTGGTCGATGGTCCTACCTAACCCTTCTACTGGTCGATGGCCCGAACCCACCTATTGGTCAATGGCCCTAACGCTCCTATTGGTCGATGGTCCTACCTAACATTCCTATTGGGCGATGTTTCTGCCTAACCCTGTTATTGGTCGATGGTCCTGCCTAACCCTGCTATTAGTCGATGGTCCTGCCTAACCCTGCTATTAGTCGATGGTCCTAACCCTCCTATTGGTCAATGGACCTACCTAACCCTCCTTTTGGTTGATGTTCCTAACCCTCCTTTTAGTCGATGTTTCTAACCCTCCTATTGGTCGATGGTCATAACTTTCATATTGGTCGATGGTCTTAACCTCATATTGGTCGATGGTTTTAACCCTCCATTTGGTCGATGGACCTACCTAACCCTCTTTTTGGTTGATGTTCCTAAACCTCTTTTTAGTCGATGTTTCTAACCCTCCTATTGGTCAATGGTCATAACCCTCATATTGGTCGATGGTCTTAACCTCATATTGGTCGATGGTTTTAACCCTCCTTTTAGTCGATGTTCCTAACCCTCCTTTTAGTCGATGTTCCTAACCCTACTATTGGTCAATGGTCTTAACCCTCCTAATGATCGATGGTCCAAACCCTCCTAATGATCGATGGTCGTAACTGTCCTATTGGTCAGAGATAAGGATGAAAACAATTATTAATTAGAATAACTTTGATAAAACCTTGTGAAAATATTTGCTGCTGATGTATTAATTTATTTATTAGGGGTTTAACGTCTGATTTGGAACAAAAGACCATATCACTGGCATAAAAAATGAACTCAAATACAAGAGACTCTAGTACGCAGTCAGAAATAAAAGTGGCACTATGAACAAAGTCATCTACCATCGTCGATGACAATTCTTATGAATGTATAAAAAACTACTATTTGAATACAGTCACTTGCTAAAAGGAATGGTGAGGAACACAAACGGATGAAATAAAAAATATTCTTCACCTTATATGAATCTATAAAATAGAATTTAAATTTATCTTTCAATTGCTATGATAATCTGATAGAAATATCAGAATATCAAAATTCCTGATAGAGATACACAATTACGGCATTATAAATTTCCAAAAATTAGGGTCATGAGAAATACGAACTGTGATACATTTTAAATATTGTGAAATATCGACATTTTAGCTCTATTAGAATCTATAGACTGTGACTGACTTCTCCCTCGTCACACTTCTTCTAACAATCGGTACACCAACACAAAATAAAATGAAAGTTTATAATTAGTATATGATTATATGTAATGAATTAAAATTATTCTAATTTTTAAATAAATCACATTCCCACATTTTATTTCTAAATCACATAAATATTCGACAATTCTTAACTATCGAAACCATGCAATGTTTTTTATAAGTTAGATATAGAAGTTTAATTTTTCTTCAATGAATTGATTGAAATTTAGTTAACTAATGTATTTCTAAAACGTTTTAAAATTTGAAGAAAAAGAAATTACGCGTGAATAACAATACTAGGGTAAGTTCTGAATTACCGAACGGTTCCATATTACAAAAATGTAAATACTAGTTATTATTTCACTTATATTTAAACTATTATACACTTTTTTGGTGCATGATCCAAAATGTGAAACCGTCCGATAACTCGGAACTTGCCCTTTTTTAATAGAAAGAAATTTGACATCTACACGATTGAAATGATTAAATAAATCATACGATTGCTTACCTTCATGGAATACATTTACAAAATCCAATGAACTAAACAAACTGAAAATATAATTCTGATGTTAGAAAATTTTTTAATTGTAAATAAACTGTTCAACCTCACCTTTGTATAACATGTAATATTTTCCTCATTGTGGGTTGCTATATTTTAAAAACTCTAGTTAGGTTTTGTCGGGGTAAATGGGAGTTCTCATGCCGCTCCTGCCCAACGGACCCAACTCTGAGATTGCTATTTTTAAATTCTAAATGTGTATAAATTTATTCAAATAATAATAATGCAAATAAATATAATTTAAATATGATAATAATATTAATATATAATTATTTAAAGTTTATGTCTTTTGGTCATTAATGTTGTTGAAAGTTTGAATGATTCTAAAGGATAAAATGCTCCATAAATTTATTTATTAAAAATCCACCTAACTTGAAAATATTTTGCAAAATAAATGTCATAGTAAAGAATATTTTACATTGTTTTCTATGGAATTTATGTTGATGCGGATCCTGTTAGGAATATAAGTGTCAGATTCCAAGGTTATTACAGTCTAATAATAACTTTATCACATTTTTCATCTACTCAGGATTTTTATTTGGGAAATGACTTCAGAAGCGGAGAAATAAATAAGGTGAGAACAGGAAATATATCGATGGAGAAAAAATATAAATTTGCTTAGAAAGAATAGAATAGAATTAAAATGTCAGCACTTTTTGAAAAAAAAGGAAAATTATGTCCGTTAATATATACAGTGGAACTCCTCTATAGTATTGAGTTAGAAATTACCCCGTATACTGTATAGTGAACAAACTTTCTTCAGTTTGCCATGAGCGGTCAACAGTTTTAGATTAATGACGGCCATTTTTTGGCAGACTAAAATAAATTTGTTCAGGTAGCTCTCTTACTCAGGACTTTACAATTGCTATGAATGAATTCTACACTCTACAGTATAAATTGATAAGATAAACTAACTTTATTAACATAAATATTCATATAAATTTGAAAATTAAAAGCAAAAATAATTTAAATGTTATTAATCAGCGATGAATTAAAAAAAATTCTAACAATTCTCATTTCTCATTATCACCATAAATAAAAACGTAACTGAATTGCACCAATATACATACAACAACTGATTGAAAAATTCGTAAATTGAGACTTTCAATCTGGAATTTCTGAGTTTGCGTTAATTTATCTGACAAATCGATAAAATAGTGAAAATTGATTCAAAAACCTATCTTCTATATCGTAATACGATAGCGTGTGTGTTAGTGTATGTCACCTATTATAGTAGCCAGTGGTTTGTAAGTGAATGTGGGGGAAGTGAAATTTGGGGAAGTGAAGGTGGAGAATTTGTCTGTGAGGGAAGTGTTGGCGGGGGAAGTAAAGGTTAGGTAAGTTTCGATGGGGGAAGTGTCGGTTGAGAAAGTGAAAGTGGGGGACGTGAAGGTGAAGGATCCATAATCTATAATTTAACTGTTTGAATGACTGACATATTGATTTTTGTTGATTATACACAGACCATAAGCTATTTATTGATTTCCCAATTTCGTGGAAAATTCCACGGGGACCTGTTAGTTATTATTAATTTAATAATCAGTACAAAACACTCTTGATTGTATTCATAATTTCCTTTACACATCAATCACACTAAGAAGTAGTTCCAGCAATCAATATCCTTACTAGATAATGACATGAATCGATGCAGATATCCTCACTAGATATTAGATAATGATACTTCTACAGAACACCATTAGTGTTAGCATCACAATCTCGATAAGTACAAGGTTACGTGATTCAATTGCAGTACTCTCATTTCAGAGGAAACAAACTAGGGGTACTGGAGAGAGAAACTTATCGTGGGGCCATAGAAGATTAGGTGAAAAAAGGGAGAAAGTTTTGGTGGGGCCGTAGAACATTGACTTTTACGTGTATTAATGAATTGATTGTGTGCATTTATTAACTCCTTACAATATCACAATAATTATCAAAGTTTATATTGTTTTCTTCACAGTTTCCAGTTTCCATAATTGTAGAGGAGCTAGTTTGCAACCCCATTGTACTGTCCTGTGACGTCACACCTCCAGTAGAAGACACTCTTGCTGTTATTTTGTGGTACAGGGAACACTTACGTAAAGCAATACAAACGTGAGTAGAGAAACACCAACCTAGAGGTCTATATAAACGTGAATGGAGAAAAACCAACCTAAAGCTATATACACGTGAGTAGAGAAACACCAACCTAAAGCTATATACACGTGAGTAGAGAAAAACCAACCTGAAGCTATATACACGTGAGTAGAGAAAAACCAACCTGAAGCTATATACACGTGAGTAGAGAAAAACCAACCTGAAGCTATATACACGTGAGTAGAGAAACACCAACCTAAAGCTATATACACGTGAGTAGAGAAAAACCAACCTGAAGCTATATACACGTGAGTAGAGAAAAACCAACCTGAAGCTATATACACGTGAATAGAGAAAAACCAACCTAAAGCTATATACACGTGAGTAGAGAAAAACCAACCTAAAGCTATATACACGTGAGTAGAGAAAAACCAACCTGAAGCTATGTACACGTGAATAGAGAAACACCAACCTAAAGCTATATACACGTGAGTAGAGAAAAACCAACCTAAAGCTATATACACGTGAGTAGAGAAAAACCAACCTAAAGCTATATACACGTGAGTAGAGAAAAACCAACCTAAAGCTATATACACGTGAGTAGAGAAAAACCAACCTGAAGCTATATACACGTGAATAGAGAAACACCAACCTAAAGCTATATACACGTGAGTAGAGAAAAACCAACCTGAAGCTATATACACTTGAGTAAAGAAAAACCAACCTAAAGCTATATACACGTGAGTAGAGAAAAACCAACCTAAAGCTATATACACGTGAGTAGAGAAAAACCAACCTAAAGCTATATACACGTGAGTAGAGAAAAACCAACCTGAAGCTATATACACGTGAATAGAGAAACACCAACCTAAAGCTATATACACGTGAGTAGAGAAAAACCAACCTGAAGCTATATACACGTGAGTAGAGAAAAACCAACCTAAAGCTATATACACGTGAGTAGAGAAACACCAACCTAAAGCTACATACACGTGAGTAGAGAAAAACCAACCTGAAGCTATATACACGTGAGTAGAGAAAAACCAACCTGAAGCTATATACACGTGAATAGAGAAAAACCAACCTAAAGCTATATACACGTGAGTAGAGAAAAACCAACCTAAAGCTATATACACGTGAGTAGAGAAAAACCAACCTGAAGCTATGTACACGTGAATAGAGAAACACCAACCTAAAGCTATATACACGTGAGTAGAGAAAAACCAACCTGAAGCTATATACACTTGAGTAAAGAAAAACCAACCTAAAGCTATATACACGTGAGTAGAGAAAAACCAACCTAAAGCTATATACACGTGAGTAGAGAAAAACCAACCTGAATCTATTTACACGTGAGTAGAAATTTATACTAGTAAACTAGCCCTAGCTATAAAGTTAGCTCACTAACCAAGACGCTGGAGCGTGCGTGCCAGTCCTCACTAAGACTTTTATAAAATATTAATCAATTACCATTTCGATATTTATTTTTTGTAAAAATCTTCATTTGATATATATATATATACATATATATACATCCATTGATAAACGCCAAAGAATAATTTTCCATTTAAAAATAATTATCAGGCAAAGATATCAAACAAATTTTTTTTATCATTATTATATGAGCGAGGCTATTGACTGTGTACGGACCTTAACGAGGTGCAGTCTCACAAAGACTCTGTAAGCCGCTATACACTCTACAGTTACTGATTAAATAGAGACATTCACCCTTATGTACTCAATGCATTCGTACATCTCATTACTGGAGAGAACTCTGATAAACTCCTATTTTTGAATAAATGCTCAAAATAATCGGCACTACGACTTTTCCCCATCGGACTATTCCCCGACTAGACTTTTCTCCACCTGGACTTTTCCACGCCGAATAAAATATTAGTATATTGGGCTATTGAGGTATAATTTTGATAATACAGACAATTAAACAAAAGAAGTCATATTTTATTAACAGACTTAAACAGTAATACAGTGTTAATTTTAGCTTTGATTTGACAAAATTGTAAATTAACATATTATTAATATATTCTACAAAGTACGAACATTATGACAATACAAAGGAATTGGTAAAAGTCGCAATGCAGTCTAAGTAGCTACGCCTGATTCAGTTTATTCCAGTTCTACAGTTATTGACATCGTGAATATATTATTTTCTTCATAAAAATAACGATATATTTACTACTGGTTTCATTATGTGGTTTTCTATGATACTAACAAATTTAATTGTATTTTAATAGTTTGACAATTTCATGCATCCTTATATACCAAAGAATTAATAAACCAATTATGGATTTTTATTGCACTTAATATTGGCTTTTTTTTTGAGTGTCCTTTTTCTATTATGGATATTCAATATACATACCTTACAGAACTTAGGATGGTTTAACCATTATTATGAAAATGCCTACATAAGTTAAAGTATAAAAATCCTTAAATAAAGCTTTTCACGTAGTCAGGTTTGAGGACAATTTAATATAATTTCGTAAATTTTCTCTAAAAATCACTATTGTAAACTATTTCCAGTCAACTAGTGACCGATTCCCATAAGAATATCATTTTAAAAAAAATCTAAAAAATGTTCATTATTTGCGACAGCAGACTTTGGCCTACAATTTCACGGCAACGGATATTTCTGTCTAAACGATTTTTTTTCGAGAATTAATTAAAAAAATAACATTCATTCAGAATTTATATTTTAAAACTCTCCGAAGGAGAAAAGTCCTAGCGGAAAAAAATCCGGCGTATCTCCGTTTCACGTCTAATCGTATGTAATTAGGTGAAAAAAGTAAATGTCATGGGAAGACTGCTTCCATATCGGTTTAAAATAAAAATGATTTAAATTTTTTCATGAGGACTGGTCCACCGTTACCAGCAGCTTGGTAACTAGATTTTTGTTGCACAGAAAAGACAAAATTAAAACTATATTTACGTGAACATTGATGTTAATGTAAGGTAAGCTACTAATTATTGGTAAGTTTCAAATCTTCAGTCGAATAAGAAAAAACTTTATAATATTAATTATTCTATTTGATTTATCATTATCAACTATTTTTTCTTATATAACTGAAGACGTGAAACTGACCACTATTTTGTATTTTACCCAATATATAGGGTCGGACGAGGTATCACTGCGCACAATCCCGCAAACTCTGTACTTACTCAAAATCTAAATGTACTAGAAAAACTCTTTTTCTCGTGATGAAATGGTCATGAGTGAGGATGGTTCTCAACCAGTTTCGAAATAATACCTAAATAAATAAAATTCTTATTGGCAATTTTTTCGCCCCTGTCCCCATCTAAATATCTGTGATTCCTTCTCTACATGCCCTCTACCCAATCTAATTGTCCCTTACCTCTTAAACATATATTTAATGAATCTAATGAGTTGAAACACTTAAAGGAAATGAAACATTTAAATTTTACGTAACTAGTCAACTACTCATATCAAGTAATATAATTATATCTTAGGTTTGTTGTTAATCAATATTTAATTCAATAAACTCTTAGTTTATTGTTAATCAATGTTATAATTAAATAACACCTTATTCAATATTTATGCCATTATTAAGAGCTGAAACTGATAACTTTTTATATTTATTTACATACAACTATGGTTGTTAATGATGCGCACTGCGCAGTGATACCCCTCTACCTCTATATTATCTGGGGTATCACTGCGCACGGTTGTGGTGGGAAAACCGTTAAAACTGAGAAGTGTAAAATATAACATAATGTAACTGTCATTGTTTGTGTTAACATGTTAAAACAATGTAAATATCTATATCTCGGTTCTAGAGTTATTGGAGAGTTTGCAGGAATAAATAATCGCCAACGATCTGAAACTTTTTTCAGATCGTTTTGAGAGCTCCACATACATTGCGACTTAGCTGTAGAAATACTATTGGGATGATGGTGCGTCATGATGTTTATAGGAGAAAAGAAAATGCTTGAAATGATGGTGCAATCAGATTTAGGCTAAAACGAGCGGTTTTAAAACTATAAAAGGTGCAGAGTGATACCCCATAAAAATGGTATGCGTAGTGATACCCCGTCCGACCTTACTTTGTTTATCTGATTTTAATAATAGGCTAACGATACAGTACTCGGAAAGTGGGTGTTAACATAAAACCTAAACTAATTTGACCTTCAGAGAAATTTTGATTGACCTTTTAAAAATTTACCTATTTTCCGAAACCTGTGAGCTCAAAGGTCCTCTCCACTCTACTTTGTATTTATTTATTCATTAGAACTAAGGCTACTGATTATAAAACTGCAAACCATTTCAAATTTGGCTCTTTAGTTTTATTATAATATGTAATTTAAGATTTTTTTTCCGTTTCTTCTACTACACCTCTGGATTTCAAGCAAAGAAAAAGCCTGCATGTGCGATAGGCTTCCTAGATCTAACAAATTCAAAACAATAACAATGTTGATTCCAAGAAATGGATCCATATGAAGAATACGAGTACCTTATTGATTATTTCTTATTAATAGTTTTCATATATCATAACATATTTCTGATCTAGAGAACTGTTCCTATTAAAACACTGCATTTGAATAGGTATATACTATGCATATTGTATATACGAACGAACATACCAACTAAAGTATGCAGGCTTTTTCTTCTAATGAAAATCAGAATGAAAAAAAGAGACATGTTAATATTTTCTTTTATAATTAATTGTGAACAGAATACTCGACCGATTTAAATTCTGCTTACTGTTATATGTTATATAACCTTAGCTCTACATATTTAAAGCAACTCCAATTTTCTTTTAATTTAGAGTGGAGAGGACCTTTAACTAAGTGTCCGAAGACTAACTTATTATTTTATGCATGTAATAAGCGGCTTGGTCAATTATAATATTTATTATGAGAGGTATGGTCGTCAACAATTGCTTAGTTGCAATTATTGCTTGTGATAATAGGCTTATTCATGTTTTTTTATGCAGCAAAATGATAATATTTCAATATGTTTCCACCATCCATAGATAAATAGTAAGAATTATCTCAGCTGCAAGAATTCTAGTATTTTCTGATATTTAGAGCAAATATTTTCAATACATTTAAATTATGATATAGCAATGAGTTATGGATATCAATTGGACAGTAACTAGTAAAAAAATAATGATGCACAGTTTGGAACCCGATTATTTAAGAAATTCAGCTAGGTCCTACCAATTTTAATTTGTGGAATAATTTCCTTATGAAAATTTATATAATTGAACATATGGCATCAACAATCCAGTACTGTACTCAATTCTTTTGGAACAGTGGCATTAAACTTATAAAATCAATGTCGAAACTATGGACGGACAATATTTTATGTATTTATTCCTCTAAAGGATGGATGTACGCAAGGTTTATGCAGTGATGTCTCTCCATTAAATTTTCACGGTTGAAAAACATTGTAAATGTGAAGTTTTTATACCACCAAAATATGTAAGCCGTAAACATGTCCTAGAATTCGGGCGAAAAAACAACAACATTTGTATTTGCTGAAATATTCACAGTTTACAGACGCTGACCACAATGAATTCATCTGAAATTGGAACTTTTGTAGGGAAGTTTTAAGTTATTGAACATTTTCCAATTTTCGATCATGAAAGAAAAATTATAGAATAAATTATAAAGAGTTAAATTAGGATTACTATATACTATCTTCATATAATCTAAAATATGAAACCGTCTGATTACTTGGATTTTACCCTTGTAATTTGAAAGTAATTAAGCGGGTTTTAAATTAAATGCAGTGAAATTTTTTTGTATTTTTCAAAACAAATGCCAACAAAATTTCTGAATTTCAGACCTCTATTAACTCAGGGCAATTTAATAGAAAATAAAGTTCCAAAGATGATTCAATGGTATTAATTCAGGAAGACTTGTCGCATTACTACTCAGTATATACATTTATTAGGATTGATATAAAGCTAAACAAACCATTCACAGTCCTAAGTTAAATATGTTCAACAGACTTAAAAGCATAAATATCAGACCAATTCCATTATAAATGTTTGGTTCTCCAAGCTTTTCTTTTCGTATAAATTGTCGTGTGGAAGAAATTCGTAACAAATAAGAGACAACTAAAATCCTGCCTTTGGAGTTAGGTATGGGCGATATTTTTGATCACACGAAACTATTTTACAATCGAAATCACTTTTAAAATTAAACGAGAAATACAGGGGTTTCTTATCCCAAATGTACCAGTTAACCAAAGTTATTTCAAAACTGATTAGAAGTAGTCTGGAAAGCTTACAGCAAAAAATAAATAAATTATACATGTTTCAAATGAAAAAATACTGTCTTATTAGTCATTTTTCGTAGCACTATAATTTTCGATCGGAATGTTAATGGTGGAAGGTTACCTTCACACATCTCTCTTTACATCATGTCAGTGTAACATGTAGTCATTATATTTGACATGCAGGGGTAGGTACATTGAGTGTTGAAGTTACTTTCGTGATTCGCCTAATGGTAAAATCGTCACAGTGAACAATCTCACTTTACTTAGTTTTACACCGTCGAATAATATACACATGATGATTATCGTTTGAAATCAATTATGCAAGGACAATTCAGAATTTTTTATACTCAAAAAAGGTATTTCATATTTAGAAAAAATGTTCGATTTTGTCAGAATCAGAGCAATTTTGCTAGGGAATTCTAACAGTTGACCCAAATCAAAATTGGACAGAAATTTATAAACTAAAAATCACGAGCTCTATCTTCTTCGTTAATGTTCAAAATCCACATAATATTAAAGTTTAGAGAGTCATTTTTCGGAACCAAAGGCCATATTGTTGACATCAAAACGAATATATATATGTAGGTTACGTCCAAGTTGAAATTTATGTTATAAAAAATGAAAATTGAAATGGTTTGCTCTAACTCTATTAACATTAATTTTTATCTAAAAGATATATTCAAAATAACAGACAGCTTGCCGATTATAAATCTTCCAACTGTGTACAAATTCTTTTCAAATTACTTTGGAATTAGCTTCAGACAAGCTTCAAGGTTTTCGAACCAATTTATATCAGCGCTTGTATCTATATTTATACATTTTCAATTCGTCAGTATTTATTAAATTTAATTGGTTTCATATGATTTAAATATTAATATATTTTTGGTAGTTTCGGAGAAAATTCGTTTCCGGTACATATAAAAAATATTGGATTTCCACAAAAACAATTTAAATTTAAATGAAAATTAGTAGCAAAAGAGAGGAGTTTTACCTGAACAAATCAAAGTACTTATAGATATAGAATCTGCTATTGATAAATCAATTCGAATCATTTAAAAAGTAACAGAATACTGTTCAAATATCAAGCAATTATTTAATTTGCTGAATTTTGATGCGAGTTAAAGTAAATACGAACTGCAGTTATTATCCATGCAGCTTGTTTTGTAAATGAAATGATAAAAAAAAAGATTATTTGAAAACTTTTATTTGTCTGTAGTCAAGCAAAAAGTTCGTGTTTAATACATTTAGTAGTACATGTGATTTGGAACAAACCATTTCTGCTCGTATTAAAATGCATTGTGCATTATCAAATATTCGTATCATTTAAGTCTTTTCAGATAATTGAAAACTTCTTTCCGCAGCAATCCCTCAAATATATACTTAATTAAAAGTTTAATGTCTGCTTAGGAACAAAACGCCAAATCACTGACGTCAATAAAGAAATTAAATACAAGAGACTGGAAGAAGCAGTCAGAAAGGAAACTGGCTCAGTGAATAAACCCAAGCAATAAAGATTTATTCCTGGGATGGAATATCCAAGGGATAAATACTTCTTGCTTATAATCGGTGACAAAGCTCATGGATGCAGTAAAGCTACTCCGTGAATGCAGTCACTCTAATCTAATAAATATCCCCCTTATTTTCCCAGGCTGTGGTGGAAGCCCCGGTGGATGAGTTGGTGATAGAACGGTTGCACCACCGGAGTCAAGGGGGTGAAGGACCATTGGGGGGTCTCCCGGGGAGAGTTGTGACTGTGAGGCTTCATCACACCCTAGTGATGAAATGTTGTGCCAAGGGTGGTGAGTAGAAAATTTTATAAATTACACTTTTTGAATGTAATATTACAATTTTTATATTAAATTAAAACATTAAATTAAATTATTAAAATTATTAAATGAAAAATTTAAATAAATTAATATAACAATTTTTAATGTATCATCTTAACCATTTATTGACTCAATTTTAGTTACTTAAAATAAACAGGGAAATATTTTGTACGTGGTAATCAATTTTTAGTGTGACAAAAACATTATTCGTATTTAACGATTAATAAAAAAAAATATGTGGTATTCGAGTGACGTACACAAATTGAAAAGAGTTCAATAAAATTAAATAATGTTTGCTTTAATAAATGGAATTAAATTTCAAGAAGCTAAACCATTTTATGGCAAAACATTTCTAAATTATTTAAGCATCGGAAAAAATTGCAGCAATATAATACATTCTTCTTTCACTCCGCATGAGATAATAATTCAACTTTTTAATTATTGCAAATCACGGAGTTGTAAATGTGATGCAATATTTTAATAACTAATTTAACATTTGGCAATTTTATGACTCCACTACCGATTGAGAATTCCATTGAGAATTGAAGACCTAAAAGTTAGTGAGTAATTCATACGGAAGCTGACAGTACATGGAGTATTAACGGAGTGATGGGGGGAAGTTTAATCTACCAAATATGTATTACAATTTATAATTTATATATTAAGTTACTCTATGGTAACTATATTCATATAGTGTGATAGGGAAGAAGAGTCAATTACCAGATTCCAATTCAGAGGAATTAAAAACCGTATAAAAAATCATAATATATTTATTGAATACAACGCGTTTTAAATATTAAAAGATTGAATCGAACAAAAAATATTTAAAATTAATAAAAAAATATTCGAATTGAATGTAGAATATATATATTGAACATATATTCTCGAAAGTAAATAAAAAAATATTTAAAATGAATATAAATTATTTAGAATTAATATAAAAATATTTAAATCGAATAAGTATTGTTTGAATTAAATATAAAATATTTAAATTGAATATAAAATATATAAATTGAATATAAAATATATAAATTGAAAATAAAATATTTAAATTGAATATAAAATAATCTAATGAATTTAATGAATTATAATTAAGAACAATGTCATTACTTTGTCATTGCTATGATGGTAGAAGATGTTTAATTGTTTGTAAGTGACATTATATCAGGTAACAACAATGTCATTACTTTATCCTTGCTATGATGGTAGAAGATGTTTAATTGTTTGTAAGTGACATTATATCAGGTAACAACAATGTCATTACTTTATCCTTGCTATGATGGTAGAAGATGTTTAATTGTTTGTAAGTGACATTATATCAGGTAACAACAATGGATGAATGAAATGTTCATTCATAATGTATTAAGATTACATATACGATTAATCACTTACTTAGGACACTAATGTAAATGTTATTAAACAAATTATAGTTTGAACATTAAGCAATTTTTTATTATTAACAATAAATAATTGGAATGATAACATCTTTGTGTATTTAAGTATTTAATAAATATGATAAAATCTATTTTTGGGTGAACAAAACAAATATGACATTTAAGTTGAATGTTCACGAATTTCATAAGAAGTATGAAATAGGAATAAGAAATATCTAAATTTGATTATGCAATTAATTTTAGTAGGGGTTTAACGTCTGCTTCGGAACCAAAGGCCATATCGCTGACGTCAAAAGGAAATTAAGTACAAGGGACTAGAAGAAGCAGTCAGATAGGAAAGTGGCTCCATGAACAAAGTCACTTACCACCGTCAGTGACAATGCTCATGGATGCAGAAAAGCTACTACGTGAATGCAGTCACATAACAAGGAATGTGACGAAACGGGACACAAGCACCGGTGGCTGCACTCACGGATGGAAGAGGAAAATGAAGAGGTGATAACAAATGAAGCCTACGAGCCTACCTAACACAAAAATCTAAGACCTCGTAGTTGAAAAGCATAACCCTAGCGCTATCCTCTAGAACTGCAAGTAGCGTTAAAAAAATGATAAACATGGTAAAAATGAAAAAAGACAATCCATTATCCAAATTACAACAGTTCGGGGCCCAAGGGACGCCACCCCTCTTCTCTTCCATTCACAACAGACAGCATCAGGTTAGAGCCCCTGTGGGCTTTGATTATGCAAGACTCAGATCGTAATGGTTGAGTCAAAATAAGCAATGCAAACACTTCCCAGCAACATTCAGTGTAACTAATTCCATGCACCACAATAACTAATCTTCTTACACGCAAGTTGCTATTTCCTGTAGCGAGACTTAATTCCAAATTAAATGAAGCATTTGATAGTTGTCTAATATTCACAACAGTAAAAGCATCTTCCTGAATATTTACTGAAAGGGGAGAGTGTTTTTAGTTTTTAGGGGAATGGGAAGGCAGCAATGAGCGGTATATGGTTGTGTCAACTGGTAATGTGGGTGAGAGGAGTTAACAAACAAGATATATGATGTTAATAAATAATAAGGAATTTAAATAAAAGAATTTACTAGGATATGATGTTATTAATAATAATAATGAATTAGGAACTTCATTATAAAATAATATGGTAAAGGTTGTTCTAATTTATATTAAAAATGCGGTTTCATTGATAATTGAAAAATAAATATATTAAATAGGAAATCAAATAGAAATACTTTGATTGACTTATTCATTATCATAAATTCTTGTTATTTAATATAAAAATGAAACGCTAGTTAACCGTAATGAGTTTGACGTGTGTTTTTAGGGCACATCCTTTTAAATCACTTTATATCTTTCAAGTCATTCCTTCAAATTTATCGGCCTTTATTGACTTTGCACCTAGATAAAAACCAAATATATTTTTGTATTCAAAAGTTGAAAAATAATACGTATCGGCGTAAATCAGCATAAATCGCGTACATTAGGGAATTGTAATGTGGTGACGTGTGGCAACGTAGAAATACAGCTTGGTACCCACTAAACACATATAAATACATACGTTTTTATGGAGAGCACAAACACGCCGAGCTGTGATTGAATCACATTCCACTCAATTGCAACTCTGCTCTCTAGGTTGCCAATGACTTATATTCCTATGTATTTGTTTCTCCTTATATGTTCAGTATTTTAAAGTGAAATTTGGTAGACATTAGTTTAGTACATATACTAACAACTTGTAAAAATACACTACCATAGGTTTATAAATAGCAATGTGTGACATAGTCAAACTTTCCCATACCTTCTGAACGTCAAACTTATTAGGGTTAATTGACTATTTCCTTGAGCTGATTTATTCATATTAGCAACGTGAGCCAGAAGGCAAGGATCCGTTCAGTCTTAGTTGGAAATTCCTGAATGAACCTGCAAAAAATCTTCAATAAATTATTTTTATCAGAAACCACAAAAGGAATATGCGACAAGACCGCTAAATTATAACAAAGCAATAAGTAACTATGATAACTGGCAACTGCCACATAATATTAAATAGAACAACAGAAGGGCAAGTTTAGCTTCAAAACTCTCAGTAAACTCTCATAAAGCAGAAACTTATACATAGTTCTAATAATTGTGATTGAGGTAAAGAGTTAAATTATAGAAATAGTTTCAGGAATTAACTATTATGCTTTAATATAATACTTTTTATAAATACAGAGTTCCATTGAAAAATTATACAATTTTATAGTGAAGTGACTCTTCACGAGCAGAATTCACGGAAAAAATAATAGATGCAAATCATATTCCGAAGAGAGATTTCTTGCGCAGAAAGTTATAGATTTAGCAGATCTTTGAGTGAATCTGGCAGTATTGCCCATAACCCTGACACAAAATATAGAAAGAGGTGTTAACTCAAAAAAAAAAAAAAAAAATTATACGTTACCTCCAAGAGTAGTGAATTGAGAAATATTATCAGGAGGAAATTGCACTTCAGCTTTTTTGCTTATGAAGTATCTGCCATTAAGGGTAAGTTCCAAATTGCTCTATTGTATCTAAACGGTTACACTTCTTCTATTGTATGAGAAGAAAATCACGAGTTAAATAGTAATATTTATATGCTTCTAAAGGTACTAGGACAATTAGTACCCGGACTATTAGCACCCAGACAATTATCACCCGGACAATTGCCAACCCCGGACATTTACCACCCTAATGATTATTATGAGAGTTGTTATAATATGCTTTAAGTCATAAATAATAAAAATATCAAAGACGAGAGAATATTGAATCGTATTGAATTCTTTATACCGGTAGTTTAAAACGAATCAATATGTTTAGTCCTACCCGTTTATAATATTTTTAGGATCTATGATTATGAAAGCATATTGTTACAACCCTAATTATTATTATCAGGATTCTTCACTTGAAAATTTCCTTAACTAAGTAGTAATAATATAATTACCTATTGTTGTCCATTATCAATTAATAATATATGTAGAACTTTACTGGGTGAGATAATAAAGACTTCTGATCAAGAACCAATAATGTTTTAATATTGAAACTTTAATTAAACCTATTTTAACAATAAAATGCTAATAACACTATAACAGGTGTCATAGAATATAGGCGGTTACTACAACGGAATGAAAAGTTTGAAGGTCACAATGAAAAATGTTAAAAGAGTTTATTTTATTACAATATGTACCTAATTTGAGCGGCTGATTTCAAATACTGTAACTTGCCATATATCAAATTATAAATATTTGTTTAATAATGATAGTGGTGATAAAGGAAGAAATATTTAATTTATTATGAAAATGATCAATTGTATATTAGAAATATAGTGAATGATTGAAATAAATCATATAAAACAATAGGTAATTTATTATATCACCAATTGGAATAAATAATTTTATTAGATAACAGCAAATGATGAGTGAATAAATTTGTATCTTAAAATGTAAATAATTAATAATTAATCGTATACAAATACTATGCATATTTTATCACTATCTTTTAAGTTAGGAGGCCTGATAATGATTATTTTGGTGGCAAGTGTCCGGTCACAACTTTTCACATGTATGTGAGAAGATGAGGAAGCATCCTATAATTCGGAAATCACCTGATTCATATTGTACATATATTATATATATATGATATAGAGTATTGGATTATTATGTACATCGACACCATTTATACCAACATAGTTTTTAATTCGAAGAGGAAACAATTATTCTCCGCATCATATTGTTCAATGAATAAGTTTGAATAAAAGTCATGGTTTAATAATCTTTAAAGGTTTACTCTAATATTCACCTTTTCAAACATTTTCTGCACATATTAATAGCAATGCGTGTATATGTACATTCATTATATACATATATATATATATATATATACTCAATTCAAATATGAATAAATTCAAAGGTAATAAAACCGAATAAGAACAAAATAAAATATAGTGTTGCCCGTATATCTCAGATGCTTCGTCATTAACTTATTCGAATGAAAATGGAGAAAAAGGAAGGAATATCTAGAGGGAAAAGCTAGCAAAGTAGATGCCAATCTGTAATGAAGTACATTTTTGGAATTAAATACACTCATAGATATATTGTGTATTAGAAGTAGTTGATTATTTCCCAATTAAGAAATAATAAGTCAAATTTTTGCTCAATATATCTAACTGAAATGGATCATAATGTTCGATATTTAAAATGTGTATTTTTGTGAGAAGCTTCGTGAAGCACTATTCAATAAGTAAATGTATATTGAATTCATAGGCTCATTGGTATATTTACGTATATAATCTAGTATCGAATATTTATACTAGATATTTAAGATTGAACTCAATCGTATGTTACATCAAGTGATGCAGATTAATTTGTTAACATACGGTTGCAATAACTAAAGTATCAATCTGTATCAATTACTGTATAATGAACCATCATTGTGCTCTGTGTAATGAACATATTGTGTTTAGTCTGACATGAAATGGCCTTAAGTTTTCTATGAATCTCTCAACTCCTATGTAATGAAGATCTTTATAGTGACCTAGTTGTAGTTCATTGTAGAGAATTTCTACTGTAACTTCCATTGTATGATTAGCCAGATGGAGAGCAATGGGGCGAATAGGATTAGGTGCAGTCCCCTCATAATCTTCTATGGGCCCACCATAACTTACTCACTGAGATTGAACATTATTGGGTGAATATATAATTATTACTGTATTCTTACAGAATAAATGTTTGTGTTGATTCGTATTGTATAATTTTTTTTTCCAATTTACGCCTATTTCATAACTTCCTACGCAGGTTTTCCAGCTTCACGAGATTGGTGGCTGCTGAACAACAAAACCATAGACACCATTTTTGCAACTAACAAAGAAGCGGAGAAAAAGCGCATGGATCTTCCTAACCCCATAAACTTCAATCACCGTATAACGTGTAACGAACTGACGCTTATTAACGTTACGAGGGAGCTGGACCAGAGCAAATTGGTATGCGACTCTTCCAACAGCAACGGCAGTGCTCCGAAACAGAAATCTGTTGTCGCTTTGGTTGATAGTAAGTGATAGACTGTCAATAGACTTTATCTCTCAATTGCGAGTACACTGTCATAACTATAAAAAACTAGCAGTCACATGTTTAGATTCAATTATGAAACATTTACCAAAATAATCAATATTTTGAGATTTATACATCTATATGGATAACTCGAATAACTTGTTTTTATTCTGTTTATGACGTTGTTCTTGCAATTTAGCGATATCATAATTCTATTGGTTTATATTATGGCTGCTTTCAGAATGATATACTCTGGTCCTCTTGCTGATATATACAGGAATTCAAATGATTTCATTAGTAAACAACTAATTCCATGGCTTGAATGAGTTGCTGGTATTCTATTAGTCTATTGACATTCAGATTAATTTAAATTTGGAGCAATAATACTATTGAATTACTTTATGTTTACTGCAAGCCATTCATTATGTAGGAGTTCCATGACTCAATAACATGGCAGATTCATTGCAATATTTTCAAACTAATTGAATTTTAAAACTTATTGAACTTACCAATAGAATAAATGCATCAATAACAATAATATCAAGAACCTTGTAATTAAGATATAAATCCGATTCCAATACTAATATTATAATATTCAACACCGAGTTGAATTACATATTTTTTGGTTGAATGAACTCGATTATTTGTTTAATTTTGTTCACCTTTAATGAACCAAATTCTCGTATTAGGTCCCCCCTCATCTGTGAAGATAGTTGACATTTCCGAAGCTTTCGAGGCTGAAAGACTCTACAGAATAGTTTGCGATGTCAAAGGCGCTAGACCAAGGCCTCTCATCGCTTGGACCATAACAAGGCCAAAGAAGAAGCCAAAGGTTATAGCCAGGCAGGTCAGTCAGGCCCGATAATATGCCACAAAAAGTAGGCACAAAGAGTTGGGCCAAAAATCAAAGGGAACTCTGGTAATATGATCAAAACTTTTTATAGTTAGCTGGTGAGAAAAATGTTCCAACAGAATGTACTTTGTTCATGAAAACTAGAGCTGATATAAATATATTTATGGTCATTCTAAAAAAAAAGTGACATTCATTTTAATGTTAAGAAAATTTTAGATTCAAATATCAAATTATTCTTATTACGTATGGTCAGGGATTAAAATTTCATAAATTTAATGAAAATCTTACATCCAAAAATGAATTTATTCTTATAGCTACTAAAATTAATTTAAATCAATCAAAGGCTTTCCTAATTAATTCAATTTCCCTTAAAGCTAATTCCATTATTGGTCTTGAAGCTTGTTCTAAATTCAGAAATCATTCTCACATTTCTGTCTAACTACTTGCGCTCTATTGTATTAGGCTCAATTGAAATTATGAGGTCGCTAATTTGAATTAAAATTAAATTAAGTGAACACAGTATTTCCGTGTTTGCAATCATTTCACAAAAAATACAATAGTTCAATGATTAGAAACAAGGAGAAAAAATAATACAATAATATTTTCAGTATTCTACAATCTAGACCGGCAAATTTATAATCTATCTATTGGAAAACGATTAGACAAATGTATATGAAATCTAAACTCCAAATTAATTAACAATCCCCAAATAAACCGATATAGGTAAGAAGATTACCAATAACACTCTCTTTCATTTCTGCCCATTAAGGATCTTCGTAAATTGAGTTCTGGCAAACTGGATATAAAGGTGAGGAAGGAGGACGAAGGTGCCGTACTGATTTGCTCTGCCGTTAGTCCAAACTTCACTGAACATCCTGTCGCAGACGAGAAGATCATCACTGTACATTGTGAGTGCTAGATTATGTCAATTTGTAGGTTTCTTAAAAAATACTGAATAAAGTTGGCAGTACTCGGAAAGTGGTGATAACATATTATGATATGGCTGGTCAGAAAGCTTTGTCAGATTGGTTCATGACCTATGTTTTAACCCCACTTTTCGAGTACTCTAAGTGTCCGTTAAATGGATGTTACCTAATTCATTTGGTGTCCTTATAAATCCTTTGATTTATTTCCAGAAAGTACATAAGAAATTTATCACAATCAACATAAGTTTCTAACAAATTCGATATTATTTTTGTTGATAAACGAGTTGAAAAATGGCATGGAAACATCAGCACTGTGAAATATCTCCAAAGAATATAATTTGATATTCCCTGTTATGACAGACACTCCAGTAGTGAGGCTGGAAGTGTGCGAGAAGGGACGGATCTTTACTTCAGATGTATCGTCGATGCGGCACCACTACCATACAGATTGGACTGGTGGCACGGGGTATGTTACCATAATTAACTTCTTATGCATACTAGTGCAGTATAATGTGTAATCTAATCTTCTCAAACCTGAAATGAATTCAATTAATATAATGGGATTAGGGTTATAATAAAATGCCAGTACGTAATATCAATAAGTGTTCACTGATTTAACAAGACATAATTTTACTTTCAAAATTTTAGTGTGACCCGTAGCAATGACCACTATATTCAAGTTTCGTTAAAATTATAAAAAGCCTTCATACAGACCGATTTATCTGACTAGTAAATTATTGATTTAGATTGTAATTTGTGTTCAAATTCAAAAATCTGTATTACTCAACTCCTCGAATAGATTAACAGGCTCATGTTGTTACTATAAATTTCATTGCGGGACAATCAAATAACGAATGATGGTCTCGTGTCTCCCAAGAATTTCAAACCAACTCGTACCTTATATAATCATCAGAAGAGAAATGAACAAATAACTGAAGTTCATAGGAGTCACATCAGTCAATTATCATTCCAAAATGATGCAAGATCTTCAGTCAAAATTCGGGCATCTAAATCTGCTATTTCGTCCACTGGTTCAAGTGTTTCAGACTTAATGAAAGGAACAAGAGTTGTGGTGTCCAATGACCATCTCGTGTTTCAAGGAATCACCAAAGACTGGACGGGAAACTTCTACTGCTCTGCCAATAATGTTGTCGGAGATGCCATATCAAATTCAATTAAAATCGTCGTGCAATGTGAGTAAAATAAAATGAGAGTAATGCTAATTCAATTTAAAATTGAAGAACTGTTATTATGTTAATAAAAATAAATACTGTAAATAATCGGAGAATTTGGAAAAAATCCTAACTAAAGTTTGGATTTCTCTTGAAAGTTATAATACTTCGATTATAACTTACAATACTATATATATTTTTAGGTAACTGTATCGTCTATAAACTGGAAGAGATAAAAGAAAATAATAATTATCTATTGATAAAAACCAATCATATTAAATGAATTTGTAGTATAATATTATGCGGGATAATCATATTATCCTTAATGATAATAAATTATTCATTTTCCTGTCCAACATCTTCCATCAGATCCTCCAATTTGCGTATCGCAGTCACCGAGAGTTCTTGGGGCAGCACTGGGTGAACTACTCAGACTTCCTTGCTCTGTTTCAGCCCTACCTAATTCTGTAAACTTCTCTTGGACGTTCAGCAACTCTCTATTGTAGGTCAGTTAACGCTTATTTTGTTGGTCTGCTCAAAGATAAAGGTTATGATGTGGGCTCCTTGAACTTGAAGGTTATGGGGTGGGTTTTTTTATTTAATATTTTGACGCCAACCAAGAAGAGAAGCAAATGTGTGGCTCTTAGCATTCGATATTGATCGAACCCATAGCGGTGGAAACGGCTGGAAGCTTTGGTGAAACGACAAGCGCACTCCTTACTGAAATCAGCCGTCGCATTACCGACGTCACTGATGATGTGAGAGAGACCTTTTGATTAGAGCAGAGGGTTGGTTTGGCACATCGAAGGGGCAATGCTTTCAGTATGCTGACGGAGAGACATTGATTTGTGATAAAATAATATCAGGTAAACCAATATTAAAACCGTAAATTTAAAAACTCAGCAATCAGAAAAACATGAAATGCAGTACAATATATTCTGATAAAATAATTACGAAACTAAAAATTATAAACCTTCTAAAGTTTAGTAAAATAATTTGAAATAAAAAAATTAGAAACTAATATTATGCAATAAAAAAAAACTAGAAAACACAATAATTAAAAAAAATAATGGCGTCAAATGTTTATAAAAAAAAACCACAATTTGTGATTAAATAACTACGAATAAATTAATTGGAAAACGCACAATTTCCAATTAATTAATTAACAAAAAATTAATTAACACAAAAAAATAAGCTCAAGTATAATTAGAGCAAACTAATTAGCGCAAGTATAATTAGAGTAAAATGATTAGCGCAAAAAATTTGCTCCGCCCACCTGTCTCTATAATGATCGCAAACAATGACGTCATTACTTCTTCATTGAGAGAAAGATAGGTAATAGGGTAAATGTGATATAGTAACATTAGTGATAGTGATTCTTTGCATGTAGGCACTTTCAATAATTAATACAAATATAATTAGAGCACAATAATTAGCGCAAATATAGTTAGAGCAAAATAATTAGCGAAATATAATTAATGCAAATATAATAAGAGCAAAATAAATAGAGCAAAATAATTAGCTGAATTTATTTATTTATCAAACTAATTTCCCTTACATATAGATTGGAAGTCGGGAGGCAACCAATCCATTACAATTTTTTTTATATTCAAATTTAAAACCAGGAAAATTAGGCCCGGAGAAGCTTACGCTTTTAGGGCTACCTATATAAAAAATAACATACATTTCAGAAAAAAACTACATTAACAGAAACTACCTACAATGAGCTACCTAAAACTATTCATGAGACAATGGTGAAAAATATTAGATTTATATTTAGACTTGAACAAATTTAGAGAATTACAGTTTTTTATATTAGGAGTTAAATTATTCCATATATGATAACTATATTTAACTATATAATGAGAATTCTCAAATAATACTGACACAAAAATGTCATATAAAGTGTATATATGTAAAGAAAAGTACACAGTCAGTTAACAGAGTATTTTTTTCGCTATTCATATTACTCTAATTAAATTTGCGCTAGTTATTTTGCTCTAATTATTCTTGCTCTAAATTTAATTGCGTTAATTATATTGTGATAATTATTTTGCTCTAATTAAAAATGCGCTAATTATTCTGCTCTAGTTAAATTTACGCTAATTATTTTGCTCTAATTAAATTTGCGTTAATTATATTGCATTAATTATATGACATATTCTAAACACTACGTTTGAATGTCTTATTCGGTGATTTGTTCTATTCATTGATGACGTTAAGTAAAAAGATTTATGACATTGAAGGAATCCAGCGTTGCCATTGCATCTAAAAGAAATGGGTGGAGCTTCTCAGATCAATTTTGCGCTAATTACACTTGCGCTAATTACACTTTCACTATTATACTTGCGATAAATACCCTGATGCTAATTAAACTTGTCCAGTGCTCGTACCCTCACAAAAATTTAATCCACATTTACATGGTGTGGGTGTGCTTAAAGCAAACCTTAAAAAGAGTGAACATATGTCTCTCTTTTATAAAACAACGGTAATGTATTTCTAATAAGAAGTTATTATATATACTAAATTGATGTGTACCAAATTTCAGGTAAAAATGTAGTAGTTATTAGGATAAATAAATATATAGGTATATAAGACACTGGCTTCTGATAGAGTAGAGCTGTGATTGGGTGGGATGTGACTCAATCACAGCTCGCGCATGTGTATGTACTCCACAAAAACGTCGACTGCAGTGTGCTTAATTGTATTTCAACGTTGCCACACATCACCACATTGCAATTGATTTCCTAATTTACGTGATATACGCCGATACGTAAATATTTTTAGAATTTTAAACACAAAAATATATTTGGTATTATGTAGGAACAGAGTCAAGAAAGGCCAACAAATTTAAAGGAATTACATGAAAGATATAAATAATTTAAAAGAATGTGCTTAGAAAGCACACATCAAACTCATTAGGGTTAAAGGTTATGGTGTGAGTCTGCCTAAAGTTGAAGTGTGGAATCTATATGAATTCACCTTGAATATTTTATGACCCAACTAGATATTTTCTTTATAAAATAGTATTATTTTTTTTTAAATCAATATGATCTTTCAAAAAAATATTATTGACAAATAAGGTGAAATTTGTGTACAACATTTCAGGAGCTTCAAGAAATTCGCTCTATAAACAATAAAAAAATAGAGGGTACTTTTTAAAAGTGTTTTCGGAATTATGGTTTATAATTTTCGTCTTTCGTATGACTCTAAATATGTTGAAATATAGATACATTTATATAAATTAAGATGTTTTCTTCATTTAAAATGTATCTCTCGTGTCATAATGAAGTTTTTAGTTACCAATATTTCATTATGAATGCTTTGTAGAATTTGTCTCCCAATACATATGAATTTATATCTATCATATAAATAATTTGCACATTTTAGACTCATTTTTTGTAATAATATCTATTAAAAGTTCTATCCGGGATTTTATTCACATCTGGTAATTGTAACTTTATCCTAATTACCGATGCCAGTTGGAGTACTTATCATTGACTCGTTACATATTTATGCCTGGGGATGGTAATATATCCCTGTGATATGTCTGCTTGCTTATTAAAGTTAATATGTAATTCTTTACATATACATTAAACTATTTTAGTGCTTAACGAATAATTTTCACTCGAGAGACTCGGCATTATTTTTATTTCTTTTCTTAACACAACTTATGAAATATTCTTAACTGAACAAGTAATCTGATGAATAATTAACACAATTATTAATCAAGGTAGAAATTTCCATACTTTCGATGATATAAGAAAAAAATTATGTCATTTTAACTCGCATTATTAATTTGGTTTCCATTGTACCATGGATAATAATTATATAATTAAAATAACCAGTTAAAATTTTTAATTAAAAACTTTTTGCTTGTGTGCCCAAATATGAGGAACTGTCCGAAAATTCGTAACTTACCCTTCGTAATCGATTAATTGTTACTATTTATTAAATAACCATTTTAAAATAAATAATCGAGAGAAAGTTAAATCATTTACCAATTACTGCCATCGTACTGCTGAAACATAGATTTCCTCCACATCTGATTTATTGAAAAAGTCAATAATTACTATATTTCCTTAATGGAGTGACATGGAGTTGAAGTTAATTATCAGTTAGTCATGATTTGCAATAATTATAGGTATAATAAGGTAAATAGACTTTATATTAGATTTGCAGGCTCCGATAAAGATTGATGAGCTTATCTCTTGGGACTGAATTTATTAGCAACTCCAGAGACTGGTGAAAAGATAATGACTTATCAAATGGAGAAAAATTAACGATAATTCATAGGCCATTACGATTGAAAAATGTGATATAATAATAATTCATATTTTGAATTATTAAGTTGAAAGATTTATGCTTTGAAAGATTAACTTTCTAATAAAGATGGCGGAGCAAGTAAAGATAGCGGACCACAGTCCGTTTACTTTACTTGGTTAAATTCTGGTCCGTTTTCTTTACTTGGTTAAATTATTAAATATTTGACCGATAGCTGGAATAAAAATATAATTTTGGAATCATAGATACCTCATTAAAAGATTTAAGCAGAATTTTTTTCTATGTTTTTACTACTCGTTCTTAACAACTTCAGAATGGATCTCGTTTTTTATCAATTTTTTCAATTAATAAAATATGCAAAATTAATGTATAATCATTAATATTATCATTTATACGGTTGTATATTTATGAAATACTGAAGCAAATATTTTTTGAAATTAAAAAAAAGTTTTGTGGTCCTGGAACTTTACCAGCTTGCTTAATTTCTGGTCCGTTATCTTTACTAGCTTAATTTTTGGTCCGATAACTTTACTTGGTCCGTTTCTGGTCTGTAATCTTCACTTGCTCCAAGATGGCTGGTATTGAATTTTTATTGAACTAAAAAATTACAGGATATCTGATGATTTAAAAAAAAATAATTAAAAAAGATACCAAGTTAAAATCCTAATACCCGATAGTGTAAGTAATGCTTAAAACTTTTTTATTTAGTTCGGTACTAATAAAAATATTCAAATTTATTAGGGATATGGTTTGTCTTATAAAAGTGAACTAGGTTTGTTACATTAAATCAACTTCAGTTTAAGTCAATATACGATTCAATTTCAATCATCGTCAGTACAATCTATCAATTAATAGATTGGTGTAGTGTGCCCAAAAAATGTTATGCTTCTTAAATTTAAAGCATAGTAAACAACGCATATTTTCGAGATATTGTCTTTACCGCATAATTTTCTATCGATACAGTGCTGCAAGCATGATATATTTACAGATAATGTTTTTAAGGATAACTCGTCTCTGATTGGTCGGTAAGGAGGAGGAGCCAAGAGGGGGCGGAGAACTGAAACGCTATAGTCCTCCGCCTCTGTTGGCTCCTCTTCCTTGCATATAGTTATGAGTTGAATTAATTTGTATTTCAAATAATAAGAACTTAGAAATTCTCAACATAGATGGCTGATTGTTATAATTTGTAGTTTGTTGCCTTAACTAGTTGGTTGTGGGGATGGGGGGGGGGGGGGTTACGCCCCACGCTATACTTATTGAACGAATCAATGAGTTAGCAATCTTAAAATTAATATTTTAAAATAACTTTTTGTTTCCGAATTTGTTTTCCAGATGTTTTTTTTCTCGAGTTATTGATTCCGGATTTTCCCCTGAATTTTTGTTGTTTGGTTTAGTTATATCGTGGCTCTTTTGATTTTCTATAACCCGGATATCAATTAAATTATTGATAATATTAAATCGTATCTTGAATGTTAACACGTAACTATTTTGGTGGAACCAACAGACATATACACAATTAGATGGGATAGTGTACCAAATTAAACAGAACATCGGAATTGCAGTTTCCTACTCACCACATTTACTGATAAGTAGTTATAGAAAACGTAACGGACGTACTGACGATATCGTCAGAACTGATCGTCAGTGCGAGGTGGTTACACTGTACGCGATTTCTGATCGTCAGTTTGTTTCCGCCAAATTAATATTGGGGTATAAACTATGTTTATTTGAGGTAATGTTCGGTAGGAATTGAACACCTACCTGTATTTCTCTGAAATAATAGACGCGACACTAATTTGATAATTATTTTCAAGGCACACAATTTTTGAAATATATAAATAGAAAAATAAGAATATTTTTTATATAACTATAAAGATATTTAATTTAATTTTAAAAAATTGTTCAAAGTAACAACCAATTTAAGCCTTTATATAAACAAATATATATTATATATACCTAATTAAATGATATCTTTATTGTTCCTGATAGTATCTAATAATATATTTCCAAAACGCATGGGGAAACAGTAACATTAATCGAAATTTTAAGAGAATTAAACACAAAAATGACCAAATCTGTCGCTAGTCGCATGAAAAAATCAAACTCATTTGAACGCGGAAGTTAGTCTGACGACTTCGTACGTATTCTGACGACTAAATCGCAGCCACTGTAACCACTCCCATTGAAAGGTATGAATTTGATTTGCATCCGATTTCATCAGAAGTCGTCAGTGCGAAAAATCGCTTGAATACGCATCCATAGTAACCGTACCCTAAGTCATTCACTCACTACATAAGAAATGAAAATGTATAATAATTATATAGTAGGGAAAACATATACTTTAATTTAACTATGTTTAAGAGGTTAATTTGGATCTATTTCAATCTTGAACAGGAGAGAATCACAACCATGAGTGAGAAAGGATCATCCACAAGTAACTACACATCTTCAGTTCTCACCAGCATCTTAGAATACAGACCAATCACACAACAAGATTACGGGACTGTGTTATGCTGGACCCAGAACTCTGTTGGGAAGCAGAAAGAACCATGTGTGTACTCCATCCGACCAGCTCCAGGTATGGATAATTTTAATTCTCAATTATAATATGCTTGATGAAATTAAAATATCACCTTGATAGATATCTTCTATACGCATTGTCTTTTTGAGTTGCTTATTAAAAATAATTTTTCACTTGACAGAAGTTTTGAGTCCCCCGCCTGACTGCGTCGAAACGAGTTTTTCACACGACACTCTCAATGTGAAGTGCAAGAGAAAGATGTCAGGAAACACCACGAACACAAACTCAGTCAATACGACACCCACTCAACAGAGAGCAAACAAAACAAACTCGAAAACAACTGATGCAGTCACTTACACTCAAGCAACACGCATGAAATCTGTGACTCGTTCAAGAGGCAAAGAGGTCGTCAACATTCACGAGTACGATAGAAATTGGAAAAAATGACGACAGTCATACTGAGAAAGATAGGGAAATAAAGAGCAAGATTATACACACATTCCTTATTTCACTGTAGAAAAAAAAGCACAGAGGAAGATATTAAAGATGCTTCGGGAAAGAGTCGGAATCTCGAACAGAAATCGAGTAGGGAATCTGTTTCCGATTTGATTCACAGTGAAGATGAAGAGAAGGGCATCCTTTTGCCTTATTATGTTATGACAGTTAGAGAAAGAGATACCAATCAGCTCATTGTTAACAAAACTAGTAAGTGAAGAAGTATTTACATTAATAACCCTTATCTTGATCATTATTAACTATATCTACGATTAATCTATTTCATAGGACAGCAAAATATCCGAATATAATATAAATAAAAGCTTCCTCACATTTAGATTATAGTTCTGGTAATACAAAGATGTGTACGATTTCCCCATATTGTTGCTTCATCCGACTACTCATTCCATCAACAAGTTTCAATGAGTAGTTCACACTGACTGGACTAACACCAGGATTAGGTTATCGAATGGCTGTAACTTCGGTAGGTGAGAGAGGTATTCGTTCTCCACCAGCTCCTTTGATAGCCACAACTCCTCTCAACTCTTCACCACCAAACAACAGACGTAAGAACAGAAAAGTGTTCTACAGGCATATACCGGTCTTATTACCTCTTAGACTTATGACAATCTAATAAGTGTGAGATGTGTCTCGCTTTTTTTCTAGAAAATATAATGGGAGTAACTTTTTGTAATTTGATTGGTAGTTTTCAGCTAAGTTGTTTTCGTTTTAAATTATTCAGGTGGGAAATTCTTGAAATAATTTAATGGGAAGTAGTATAAGTTTATATCAGGGAAATAAAAGAGAGACATATTCTAAACTCTTTCGATATTCATAAGTACAATACGTAATAAGAGCGGTGAATCCCTGTATTACTTGAATGCGTGAATGACACTAGCAACTTAGTTCGAATTATCGCACGATTCTGCACCTTCGATCATAAAAGAAAAATATTTAATAATTATCCCTAACTAAATTTTATTATAAATAACAATTATGATTCTAGTTGGTATCATGAGCTCCAATAAAAATTATTAATTATTGTATATATTTTTTTCGATGTGGGCTGGCTGATAATTTGTAAGAAAATTATTTCTGCAATCTAATTGGCACTCAATTTTCCAACCTTGGTTTTTAATTCATATAAACATACTTTCAGCTTCATTTTACAAGAGAGTTGACAATGAAGAGAACACTGGGAGTTTAGTAACGAACATGACTCCAACTTCGGTATTTGATGACAGTCAATTTGGGGATATGCACAAAATGAGAGGTGGCCCGGGCTTACAGGGCCAGAACATTGATATGAATGAAATTACTCCAAGTCTTCTCAGCCAAAGATGCCTTGATGCAACTAATCAGGTAAAAATAACTATAGCAAATTTTTTAAGTAAAATTATATATTAGCAATCTATAAATATATTCTATCCATGGATCATTATCTCTACTTTCAGGACACGGTTAATACATCCATGCGCAACGACCAGTACAAGTGCCAGCCACAAAAACATGGTGTCAGATTTGCTGACGAGATTACTTCATACGACAGAGTTAACTATTCTGGATACGACCAATTTTCTCCATCTCCAAATGTAATTTTCACGCAAAGGCAAAGGCCGAATGGCGAGGATTTGAATTCCAGTGACTTGAGGGACTCGAAAGTCTGCATTGATTTAAGCAAAACTAATACAATAAAAAATCCTACTAATATCAACTTAGTTAGCAACCCTGGAGTTTATTTTTCTAATATAACTAAATCGAATACCGATTACAATAGAGGTACGAAATGCAATTGTCAATCACAAGAAAATCTATCAATATCTGCCCAATACTCATCCATGAAGAATGTACCTGAAATCAATACTCAAAATCATTTTCAAATTCCATTGGAAGGAGCGCTCACTTCCAAATTAAATTACGAGTTCGGAAGTTCGTCGACGTTACCAAGAAATTTGAACACTTCTCGACATGTGGAGCTTAAAAAATTACCGACTACAAATAGAGATGCTGGTGGATTCAGTAATCCTCTAACTTCTGCAGGCCTATCAAATTGCATTGCCAAATCAACTTCAATCTCAGAATTAAATTGTTCTGTTGACTCAAAGTATCAAACTAGAAGTTTGCTGTCTCCGCAAACAGTTACAAGATTGCATCACAAGCCCGCTACAACTTCGGTGACTGCCGTCGGTCCTACTTACGTAAACACCTTAATTGACGCTTAAGATTAATCATTTTCATATTTTAGAGATACATTCTTCATCATTATTCTCTTACCCTTCCTCATGTAGCTACTATTTGTATTAACCATTTGTATATGCTTCATAATGAATAATATTTCTAATCATGATTAAATATAACAAAGTTTGAGTAAAAAGTTGTTTGATTTACCAATGGATGATACTCTCTAGAATATAAAGTTAAACTTTCAATAATTACAGAGACTATAAAATATTCTAAATTATGTCAGAGTGAGTTACGAGTTATCGGACAGTTCCTCATTTTCGGACGAGCAGGAACAAAAATTATAATTCAATACTATAACTCGTAATTTTAATTGGTTTCCATGTTAGTATAAGGCAAACCAATTAAAATGACCAGTTACGTCAAGTTATACATTAATATTTATGAACGATAATATGAAGCCGTCCGATAAATCGAACTTACCATAATTTAATTTATAAATATAGCTCTGTAGCACCATCAAATTCACTCAATTGGAAAGCAAAATGCTAAACCTACGATCAATGGGATGAGGAAATATTCCTCTCAAAATTTGTACGATCATGTAAACTCAGTTGAAATCCGTCGTAAAGGAGCTTATTGGAGGATTTTGAAGGAAAACTGACTGACTTAAGCCATATAGAGAAAACATTTAGAATTCTGATTAGGGAGATCATCGAAGTGAATGTAGACTAAAAGTGATCAACAATTTTGAACGAGTAACTTAATAGAAGCTTTATTATGGAAGCTTTATTATTATTATATTCGAAGTTTAAAAGTTGTCCCTATCCAGTACGAGACGATCCAAAGAAACAAGAAGAAAAGAAGGCCTCGAAGAAGAGGTGACAGACAGTAAAACTACACTCCATGCACTAGGTCGACTTATCGGCTACCACAGGAAACCGTTCCGACCCAGCGCATGGATGGCAAGAATAAACATCCATGGATGAGTGACCTACACAGTCAGTCTGCTTACCCATGGATATAGCAAGGCAGAAGGAAGAGGAAAGAAGAAGAAATTGAGGAAAGATACTAAGGGAAACTGAAGAAATAGTGCGCAAAACTAAACAAAACCTAAAATTAAAACCTACAATATAACAAAAAAAAGACCTACTTAAATGTAGACTCGGGACAATAAGGGGGGGGGATCGGCAATAATGTTTCAAACCCCTAGTCTGCTAATCACACCCCCTGCCCCCCTTATGAAAGCTCTGTGATGAAAGCTCAGGGTTACAAGAAAATAAAGAAAGTCTTAAAATTCAATCTTAGCTTGACTCTCACTCAGTAAAGGTGAGTAATTAGTTTGATTCATTAATTTATATACCCGCAGGTATCATGAACACCAATCAAAATGTTCGGTAAATAAAAATTACTACAATCTTTCATTAGTGTATGAAAATATGGTATCATCCGATAATTCTGAATTTACCCTACTGCCAAAAACTTTTTACAATTCACAAAATTACAGTTTGTTCAATGCAACACAATTATATGAGTCAAATTATCTAACTAATTACCCACCAATACTGAGTGAGAGTTAATTTAATTTGTTATGGTGGAATTTTAATACTTTTAATTCATTGACTACTTTGATCATATGCTTATTCTACCAACAAAAACGCAATATTGTATACGTTAATTTGATCCCTCAACACCATTTTCTTTCATCCTAAATCATAGAAAATGGAATGTTTAATGGGTTACAATTGTGAAATGACTACGAGTCATGTCTCGTTCTTAATACCATGAATTCAATTTCAAGAGTTTTTTTCAAGGAAAAGCATCCTCTTACCAACGTACGAACTTTACAAAACTTTTAAGCTAATCATCCAAAACTTAGATCATTCATCACGATGTCCTCCAGTGAACTCTTAAAATTAATTTTTTTAACAATTCCAGTCGCCCCTAAAGAGAAAATGTGAATAAATAAAACTGCTACCAATTTTCATCACTTTTGTGCTACTATAGACATGGAAGAATTAGTAATTACCGTGAATTTTATACATAGTTTAATTTTATTACTGAATACGTAATTTAAATTCCAACTTTAATATCACAGTTTATGTTTTATTAAAGATATACGATGATTCCGAATGAAAAAAAACATTCTTTATCAGTTAATGAAGAATTTCCTAATTTCCTCAGAATGACACAATAGACCAATACAATAATTTACAGGTGATCGTTTCTTCCAGTGAAATTTAGTATAAATGTTCTCATGGTCTCAATGGAAATGTTCTCAGGGGCTCAATGGAAATGTTCTCAGGGGCTCAATATAAATGTTCTCAGGGGCTCAATAGAAATGTTCTCATGGGCCAATAGAAATGTTCTCATGGTCTCAATAGAAATGTTCTTATGGTCTCAATAGAAATGTTCTCAGGGGCTCAATAGAAATGTTCTCATGGTCTCAATAGAAATATTCTCATGGTCTCAATAGAAATGTTCTCATGGTCTCAATAAAAATATTCTCATGGTCTCAATAGAAATGTTCTCATGGTCTCAATAGAAATGTTCTCATGGTCTCAATAGAAATGTTCTCATGGTCTCAATAGAAATGTTCTCATGGTCTCAATAGAAGACATATACAAGGTTTCATTGGAAAGTTCCTTTAGTTCTTAAGGAGGTCCTGCTTTAGAAAATTAAAAGAGTTGCGTGAGTTGAAATCTATGATGGTCTATTGTAAATAAAGTCCAATGGAAAAAGATCGACATCAGATTCCTAAATACAAATAATTACCTCAGAATTTATTTTCAATTCAGTTATTAAAGTTTGTGTCTTAAAATAATGAAGACAAACTTCTTGAAGAGAAAGTTTGTAACCGATTTAAAAAACTAATTGTTAAATATATTGAAGAAAAAAACTAATTTCATTGTATAATCTAGTCATTTTATATATTCAAAACCTTAACTTCGGTCTAAATATCTAGTATAATTCTATTATATTCATGTTCTATTCGTTGTCAGAAAACAAATATAAATAGGTAAAATTGCCTACATTGCACTGAAGTAGCTCTATGTACACTCATTAATTATCTAACACATCATATATATTATTAGAGACACTTTCTAATCTAAATAATGGCCATAATTAGTTGAAGATAATTTGGAAGCTTAAACAAAATAGCAATTACATAACTCGTGAATATATTAGTTTGTTGGGTTAATTTAATGTCCCTCCAAGAGAAATTATACAGTTAACTTATTTTACAGTTGATATACAGTTATATTATTTTACAGTTGATATACAGTTACATTATTTTACAGTTGATTTACAGTTAACTTTTAGTACAGTTGATATACAGTTACCTTATTTTACAGTTGATATACAGTTAACTTATTTTACAGTTGTTGTACAGTTAACTTATTTTACAGTTAATATACAGTTACCTTATTTTACAGTTGATATACAGTTACCTTATTTTACAGTTGATATACAGTTACCTTATTTTACAGTTGTTGTACAGTTACCTTATTGTACAGTTGATATACAGTTACCTTATTTTACAGTTGATATACAGTTACCTTATTTTACAGTTGTTGTACAGTTACCTTATTGTACAGTTGATATACAGTTACCTTATTTTACAGTTGATATACAGTTACCTTATTTTACAGTTGTTGTACAGTTACCTTATTGTACAGTTGATATACAGTTACCTTATTTTACAGTTGATATACAGTTACCTTATTTTACAGTTGGTATTAGGAAAAGTACGGTTTTATCGTAAATTTATTTTAAACGTAATTTGTAGCTAAATAGTTTTCCATTAAGTTATATATATTATGAATAAACTCTTACCTTCGTAAAACAAGACTGTTCAATATTTACTCGAAATAGTTTACAGTATTCTATACCACATTTATGTACTATAAACATAATAAATTATAAATGCATTTCCATATTAGATTTGGAATGCAATTTCCGAAATCTGAACATCCAAAGTGTGCAGATAATGACTTTGTGTCGAAAATTATAGTGGATATTAAATGTAAAGTGGATAACAGAAATGGGATAAGGATGCCTATTACATTTCTTAGATAAATACATACAAACTACCTAATACGCTATAAAGCCCATCCAACCAAAAGATAGTATTTCCACTATAGCTCTATTCTACCAATATAGGAAAAGATTAAACCTTATAAAATTATGTAGGGTAATGTGCAGTATAGTCAAACTCCTGTATAGTGAATGAGTTAGGATGTACCCCGTATAGTTAACAAATTTTCTTCAGTCTGCATTCATTTACGATCAGTTTTTAGAAAACTAAAGGATATTTTATGGGAAAAATTTATTCTATGTACGAAGTGCATCCCAACTCATTCACTATACAGGAGTTAACTATACAGGAGTTAACTATACAGGAGTTAACTATAGAAGAGTTAACTATAGAAGAGTTCCACTGTAGTTGGACATATAATAAGTCTCTCAGTACTCGGAAAGTGGGTATTATGGGTTATAATAGAGTAAGTTTCTTTCTATTAAATTGTATCGTTTGACAGTAGTAATAAATTTACTTTGAATTTTATCAACCAAATTAAAAATAATATAATATAACTATTAATATTGCTGAAGTCTTGAATTCAGCAAATTCCTGTCGAAAAAATAAAATTAAACTCTCATTTAATTCATACGTTTCTTTTTATTGCAGGAATTCCATTAATTTATATTTTCAATAAATTAAACAAATAGTAGAAGATAAATATTAGAGGTAAATAACTATTAATTAATAATATTTATTAGTATTTAAACCAAAATGGATTCTTAAATATATTAACCAAATACTATATGTAGACATTGTAATTTAATTTAATTCGAATAAATGCTCATTATTTTATTTAAGTTTTTAAATTGCCAAATCCGATCCTTATAACTATATAGGGATCAGGAAAGGTATTTTACTTCTGAATAAATATTAATTAATATGATAAGTCAATATGAAATTTCGAAACATCAGATAGATTCATGACTTATATTTACATCCACTTTCCGAGTACTGTGAGTGTTACAGTAGTTCAACGTTGCTTTATACTAACTTCATTTTTGTGTTGGTCAAAACAGTTCGTACCTATTAATAATAAATAACTCTTCTTTCAATTATCAATTCCAGTCGATTAATTCACTCACCACTCGTAGCATCAATAACAATATTCTGCTAAATTAACTTACACAGATTAAATGTCGCGAATAATGATCTCTGTGAAAAAGACTTACAAACTCCATTGCAACATTCGCATTAAATACACCCTCTACTGCTAACCTGTTATTAAACAAATAAAACACGCAGGAGAATTAATAGATATCATTTATTTGAATATGACACGGTAATATAAATGAATGAATATTCACTAGGGTAAGTTCTGAGTTATCGGACAGTTCCATATATTCATTTTTTAACCTATATTTTAATAATAATTGATTGATTATTCATTTATTATATGATCGAACATGTGGAACTTTCCGATAATTCAAAATTTACCCTAATATGTATTTGAAAACTTAGTTTTGCACATATATGCTGATTATCTTTTATACAAGATAATTGCTTAGAATTCGATTTAATAAAACTAGTTTAGAAGTACTTATATTAGAAATATTCTGGTTGCAATGCAAACTGGGATACAATATTTATATTGAAATTCAATCAACATGTTGTAAAAGTATTATGCAGTGTTAAATAATATATACAAAAAAAAAGATATAAAACATCATAGTATTAAACTATCAAAGTTAATTCAAGATTCTGTTTTTTTTTTACATTTAGTCTTATAATTTGATTTGTTTGTTATTATTCTGGTAAATTTATCAAATTTTGAAATCAAACTTTCCCCTTATTCATATTTATTAGATACAAAAAAGTATTAAAAAACCTGAACCACAACATGTTAGAATATAATTCCCACGTTCCGAAGACTGAATGAATTTTATTTTATCGAGTCTTTTATCGAGTGCTGATATGTGGTGTGGATTTTTGGTTCTAGGCTACTAGAGGGATAAATGAAACGAGTAAGAAATCTTCCTAGTAAAATCTTCTGTTGAACATCAATTTATGGTCGGAGTAGAAGTCTATGCAGAGTAAACTTTTAAAAAGGTGATACTGATACACAAGGGAAGTCTACAAAAGTCTGAAGCTAACGCCAGGTAATACTACCGTGGCGTGGATCGCCTTATTGAGACTGGACAAAGATTAGCCAGAGACTACAGGCATGATAGGATAGATAGGAGTAAAGAGAATCCCAACACTTGAAGGTTCACACTAAAAAGGTATCTAAAGCAATTAGCCACACCTCAAGATGTTATTATTAAGCGGCATTGTTAATTTCTTAACAATGCTAGAGTATGAAAGGCATTTATCCTTTGACAGAAGATTGACATCTTAAAAAAGATATTTAGGCAATTAGCCAAATTAGCAACGCCACAAGATGTTATTTCCTTTGACGAAAATAAGCTAAAATTTTACTAGAGAGTTTTATTATTGTTTCTGGTGGGGGAGGGTAGTGAAACTCAGTGACCAGTTGGTCTATTTATTCACACATCATGTACAGTGACTCCTAGACTCGTTCGGTACTGTAAAGTAAAAATCTAAAATAGTATATAAAATCTAAAATAGTACACAAAATCTAAAAAGTTCATCACACTGACATATTTATTAAAATTCACGCTAAAATAAAAAAGAATTCACGTAAATGTAAAATTAGCTAAATTAAGGCAGATGCCGAAACTACATCTTAAAAAAGTAATTTATTGGCGTTAAAATGGCACGTATCAGTTCTATAGAAAATGACCGCCAGTTGGCTAAAAACAAATAGCGTGACCTACTGTATTTACGATAGGTATAGTGACTCAAAAAATAAGTGATGGTTCATAGGCTCAATGTTGTGGTAATGCTACACTCTCACACTCCTAATTCATTCATAGTACAGTTTTAAATGTATTCACCCTACATTCGCATTACACCTTCTGCTTACCCGAAGTTTTCAATCCAGACTAGCCAGCCGGCAAGTTGACCAGTTTTATCTGTCCCACCAGAAAATTATACACAGGTTTTTAAAAGGCATGTACATTAACTGCCCGACTGTAGAATCACTATCTATCTATAAAATTACTCAACTCGACAATAACTCAAACGACAAACTAAATTCTATAGTCACACCTTTCCTGAAACAAATAACAAAGAAGATCAGTCTAAACAACCTATATCTGAGAGTGTCACACATTCTTCGCTTCAAGCACTAATTTAACACTGACAACCAGTTACAAACAAACACCAAGCATAGAAGCGAAGAACAAGTGGACTACGTTAAACAACAACGCCATCTCGTGGCGAGTCATGCGCCCAACAAATTGCATTCGCAATTTACAGTCCCTCCTTTGAACTCTGTTCACCTACTCTATCCGTTCAATACGGTTCATATCTCACGGCAAACTCTGATTCTTGATCATCATTATCAGCTTCGCTACTGGTCTCTCATACGTTCGTCCTTTCGCACGGACGGTGACGCTTCTGACCAGACCATCTTTACTCTTTCTTACCTCTTCTATTCGTCCGATAGGCCAGTGGCACCTCTGCTCTGTCTCATCTATTATTAACACTATGTCTCCAATTGCTACGTTTGTTCTGTTAGAGATCCACTTACCTCTTCCTTGAAGAGAGCTCCGATATTCTCGGCACCAGCGCTTCCAAAATTGCTGAGCGAGACTCTGTATGTGGACCCACCTTTTCACGACTTCTGGTATTGTGTCCGGTACCTTACCTTGGTAGTCCATTGATGTCCCCAAATTGAGAAGCCTCTGAGGACTCAGCACATCTTCATCCGGATCCTCTCCGACTATGACCAAGGGTCTACTATTCATAACGGCCTCTGCCTCACAAAACATTGTCGCGAGGCAGTCCTCTGAGAAAACTTTGCCGTTCATTACCGCTTCCAATACACGCCTAGCTGTCTTTATTACTGATTCCCATATCCCACCAAAGTGGGAAGCTCTCGGAGGATTGAACTCCCACCTAACTCCCCGGTCACCCAACTCGTGTCGTACAGATTCCGCGCCCAGTGTATCCAAAATCTCCCTTCTTGCCCCGACAAAATTCGTACCATTGTCGGAGCAGAAGAGTTTAACCTTGCCTCGTCTCGCCATGAACCTTCTAATCGCTCGCATGATAGCCTCAGCTGATAAGTCCTGCGCGACTTCTAGATGCACTGCCCGCATGGTCATGCATGTGAACAACACGCCATACCTTTTAGCTCTCTTCTTACCTCGACCGAATGCAACGTGATAAGGGCCGAAACAGTCGACGCCTACATAGGTGAAAGCAGGTTCACCATCGGTTACTCGGAACTCCGGAAGATCAGCCATTCTCTGTTCAATAGGTTTCCCTTGGACTCTTTTACACACTAGACAGGTTCTGATTTGTTTCCGTATTGCTGAATAGCCCCTCACTATCCAAAATTTGTCCCTTGTAAATCCTAACACTGTTGAGATTCCCATGTGCCCAACGTTCACATGAGCATCTCTTATAATTAATGAAGTAACAATGTGATCAGAAGGTAGAAGTATAGGGTGCTTCTGATCATACGACAAGAACGACTGGCCTAATCTCCCACCGACTCTAATCAACTCATCTTTCATAAAGATTCCCAACTTGAATACGCTGCTATCCCTCCTAACTTGTTGTCCCCCTTTCAGACATACATATTCGTCACCAAAACACTCACTCTGAATGGCTTTTAATATCGTTTTTTCAGCTCTTTCACGATCACATACCGAAAGACTTCTATTTTCGTTGTCCATAGACCCGGCGATGTGATCCCTAAATTTTGTAAGCCAAGCTATAGCTCTAACTAGCCTAATCCAATCAGAATATCTTTGGGCAATTCTCCCAACAAAGCTTTCGATCGCCCCTGCTCTCAGTACATGGCACTTTCGTACCTCTGGATCACCACACTCTATATCATCTCCGTCGTCAACCGTAACATTCTCCATAGGCCATTCACTCTCACTCTTTCTCAAGAACTGCGGGCCATCCCTCCACCTATCTGAGTACACACCTCGAGATCCATCGTCGGCGGGATTGGATTTAGAATCTACATACCGCCACTCACTAATATATGTCCTTCTTCTAATCTCGGATACTCTATTAGCCACAAAGGAATGGAATCTGATTCTGTCATTGCGTAAGTAACGCAACACAGTCATGCTATCCGTCCACAAATAGATCCCATGAAACTCCGTGTTTAGAGCTTCGCGTAATTTGTGACTCAGACGCGCTACCAAAGTTGACGCCACTAGCTCCAGCCTTGGCACACTGACATATTTCGTAGGATTAACTCTAGCTTTCCCTAGGATAAATGTGCAACTTATCATTCCGTTCTCAAATTCTATCCTAGAGTATGCTACTGCAGCGTGACCGGATTCACTCGCGTCACCAAAGATGTGTAATTGAATGTTTTTCACTTTGTCCTTAACCGTTATGCTGCGCGGAACGCACATTCCTTCGATCATACTCAAGTTTGACTTCCATTCATCAATTCTCCCGATGTCTACGTCAACTAATTTTTCATCCCATCCACCTACTCCGTCCCTACGGATAATACTCTGGAATATAAGGCGTCCCTGGAGCACCACTGGCGCCGCTATACCCAGAGGGTCATACACCTTCGCGACTAATCCTAATAACTCTCGTCGTGTTTTAATTCTCCTATCTAAATCAAAGGTCATTATACCTAACTTATCTTCACATTTGTCCCATGTTACACCTAAAACCTTATGACAAGTAAGGATCTCATTTCCCTCACCCAACTGACCCTCTATCTCGTGTATATTGCTGCTAAACTTTCTCAGATCAAATCCCCCCGAGCTACACAGATCACGAAGCTCAACAGCCGTTTTAGCCAGCGCCAACCTATCACAGTCGGCAACAAGACAATCGTCAACATAGAAATTTTCCTTGAGAGCATTCGCTGCGCGACTGTTCGACAACCCCCCTGCCTCATCAGCTACCCGTCTAAGTGCGTAATTGGCCACGCTAGGTGAAGATGTGGCGCCGAAAAGATGCACGGCCATTCTATATTCGCTTAAGACTCCATTCAAAACACCCCCGTCCCACCAGAAGAAACGAAGATAATCACGACATCTCTCTGGGGTCCTTACCTGGTGGAACATGGCATTCACATCAGCAGTAAAGGCAAAAGTCCCCTCTCTGAATCTAAGCAACACTTCTAACAGATGCGTAGCCAAATCAGGTCCTTGTAGTAGTAGATCATTCAATGCTACCCCCTGGACCTTTGCAGCACAGTCATATACAACCCTAACTTTCCCAGGCTTGTCCGGCCGTTGTACATTGAAATGTGGTAGGTACCACTTGCCTCTACTTCCATCCACTACCTTTTCCGCATACCCCTTCTCTATCATATCATTCACACTTTCCTCGTATAGATCTCTTAACTGTTTATTGTTTTCCAGTTTCTTTCTTAATCCTAGCGCTCTTTTCAGAGCAGCACATCGGCTGTCTGGCAGCCTTTGTGACATGTCTTTCAATGGTAAAGGTATTTCATAGTGTCCTTCGATCCTCTTACAACCCTCTTCCACTATCTGCACCCACCTCTCATCTTCAACAGACATTCCCAACTTGTCCTCACTCATTCCCTCAAATCCTCTCTCGAAGGCTCCATCTATCAAAGCCCTAACCTCGCCAACACTCATTCCTACTCTATTCACTACTGCTCTTCCAAATCGATTGCTTCCAAGCAGTCCCATTACACACGTTCCTATTCTAGTCCTAATTGCATAGGGCTCCCCAACACGTGGTGCGGTAATAATTTCCAGTGGTTCATGGACGCCTGGTGCATTCATACCTATCATTAAGTCGATGCTTCCCACAGTTCGCTTCCCCAATCCCTCCAAATGTTCCCAGCTGTCTATTTCCCCTTTTCCTAGTACGTCACAACTAGATACAGGTATCCTATTTACAACATAAATTGGAGGAAGAGAAAGCCATTCTACTTCATCCTTCCCTCTCACCATCAACCCAGAGACGAGAGCAGTTTGTTCCCATCTTTTATCGTGCATAGTCTCCGTACAGAGATTAACACTATGCCGATCCTCCTTTCGAACTCCTAACCTATCTAAGAACCCGGTAGTACAAAAGGATACCGCGCTACCAGGATCCAAAAATGCGGACGTTACTGCCTCTGCCCCATTCTTGTCCTTAACTACTACAGGTAACACATTCATACTCCCGATACTAGTACCATCCTCAGCGGAAACTCTACTGATTAATACCCTGTTTCTGCTATGTCCCTGCTTATCCAACGCTCTTGGTCCAGGTTTTATTGGTCCCTTGCTCTGAAATTCAGGGGCGTCAACTGACAGACTTACCTTCCTACCCCGTCCCTCCTTGTAGAATGCCTTGCTCCCACCGACATTACCATTGGGGGACGTTCCTCGATTTCTCTGATATACTCCCCTACCTTCTCTGTGCAAGAGTGTGTGATGGTATCTATTACAACGATCACATACCTTGGGTGCAGAGCAAACAGCAGCACGGTGATCTGGTTGAAGGCAGATAAAACATAGGTTTTTATCTCTAACCACTTCCTGTCGCTCATCTTCCTCTAACTGCTTAAATATCCGACAATGGTCTAACCTATGAGCACCTGCACAGTGGAAACAACTCTGCCTATATCTTACTTCCCCATTGACATGAGGTTCCCTAAATTCTCTCCTATTCTCCTCAGCCATATCTTCCCCAAACGACACTGCGTTAATAACCACCCTCTTTCTTGGTTGACTTGCCTTACCCAATTGTTCAACGGATGCTCTTTGCATAGCTTGCTTTCCATATAGCGGGTCTGAATCCGTTCTTGCTGCTTTCTCAACAAACTTGATAAGATCCTCGTACCCTAAGTATTCTCCCAACTCGTGCTTCTTCTCGGTTGATTGCACCCTCCACTTCTCCTGCAGACCGAAGTGAAGCTTTGATACCAAGGCTCTGATTGTCTTAGGGTGATCCAACTCACTCCTTCCATGGGGGATCATATCCAGGACATTCTTAGTAAGTCTTAATGACACAGCATAGGCCTTCAAACCCTCGACATCGTCTCTCGCTACCGGGTTCCGATTCAGAAGACCATCGACAAATTCTGAGCCGATTTTCTCAGGTGCTCCGTACTTCTCCTCGAACCATTTCCAGATTTCTTCATAGCCCTTTTTAGGGTCCATATACAGGGCTCCTTTTACTAATTCCCTAGGTTCTCCCGAGGTATGCTGGTAAACATAGTGGAGCTTCTCAGTGTAACTCAGCGTATCGGATCGGTTTATTTCGGCCATTGACCCTTTGAAGATGGTATACTGAGTAGCATCACCGTCGAAGCATTCTATTTTATGTTTCGGTAGCCCAATCCTAACGTTGCTTGCTGCCAGCTCTCGTAAGATATTCTCACTACATACTATGTTTGGTTCCACTGTACGCCCATTACCAACCCCCAACTTTAAATCACCACTATCAAAATGACTCTCCCTAGAACGTCCCTTTATTCCATTCCTATGGTACTGTCTATCAAAATTCTCCTTATCCCACTCCTCTATCCTAGACCTATCACTAACACCAATATAGCTTTTACTAATCCCCCTATCTACAATCTTACCTACAGCCCCAGTTTGATCTCTCACGATATCTTCCACATTCAATCGAGTACCCTTACCTTGAACAGTTCCCGCATCAATAACCTCAAATCGTGCCCATGCCTCCGCTTCAACTCTGAGGGCATCATCCCGTGCCTGACGTTCCAGAGATTTGATTTCCATTTCTAATTCCATCTCCTCTCTCATTTCTTCAGCTTCACGTTTTCTTTTCTCTTCCTCCAGTCTCCTCTTCTCGTTTTTCATTTCACTCTCCAGTCTCCTCTTTTCTTCTTCCAGTCTATTCTTCTCATCCTCAACTTCACTCTCCAGTTTCCTCTTCTTTTCTTCCAGTTCAGATTGAGCTTTCTGCCGTGCAAGCTGTTGTTGCATACGCAGCTGTTCGATATGGATGGCCTTTTCTTCAGCAGCCGCCTGCACCAGCCTCTGGACCTCCAGCTCTCGTATTCTTAGCATCGACGATGTGGTGCTAAGGCAAGATCCAGCACGAGAAATTCTTGATACTACCGATCCTGTTTTTCTTCTCCTACTCGATGCTAATGACCCACCAGATCTCCGTGTGCTACCTAACCCATCTAATACATTTTTCTGATCTGGATTTCCCACCCCAATACCTTCTCCTACTTGTGAGATACTGTCCCCTGGGGCCAATTCATTTTCTATGTCTACTTCTTCACTCTTACTTACACTCGCCAATGCGTCCTCGTACTTCATGTTTCTATCCATTAAAGCTGCTTCTAAGCGACAATAAAGTACACTCTTACCTCCAGATGATGGCTCACCCAGGGCTCTCAGCACTTCTGCTAGTTGTCGCGCGTTTAACTTCTCCATGCTTCTTATCACCTTATAGGTAAACTCAATGCGCTGCACTGGACTGGTTTCTGGAAGAGGGGTGTTAGGAAATACCCCACTATACGGGCAACCGTAAACTGTGTAAGACAAGAGTCCACTCACTCCCACTCACAAGCCACACAGAATCACACAACAGGTCTACAGCAAGACTGAGCACGAACCAATCAGATTAACAACACCACACACACGCTAATCAAGCGAATCAATTGATCTCCTGCCACTGTTTGTTAGCCTAAATATTTCAAATATACAACACGAAAAATGAAATGAAGAGCGACAAAATGAATGGTAGCCTAATTACTGTAAGTTTGATTTAAATAGCAAATATATAGAATGTAGAATATTAAATGCGAAATGAAATTCAGTCTAAATATTGCATGTTTGAATTAAATGCAGAAAAAGATAAATTAAATGAAGATTGTAATGAAATGAAATAAAGCCTAAACGCTGGAGGTTTAACTGAAATTTAGCAATTTAAAATAGGTAGCCAAATGAAGTGCAACGACTATTAATTAAGAAATACTATTTTAGCTAAATATTGTTTTTACAACACTAAAATGCGATATGAATGGAGAATTTCATGAAGTGCAGAGTTATCCGAAATCCCAGATTTAGTCAAAATACACCACATTGATAGCTATGATAGCTAATGTCATCACTTTCCTACTAATACACGTGACGTAACAGTATTCACATTCTCCGTAGATCTGTACAGCGAGCATAAGTTTCAGGTTCCGAGTTTGGTTGCCTTGAGGAGCAAAATGAAATTCAAAAGGACGAAATCACTATGAACTTCAAAGTGACGTAAGCACTTTCCTCTTTCTATCTCTCACTATACTGTTCTCCTTCTCGGGTTAAGCGTAGACCCCTCGTCTTACCTCCCCCGGAAATGAAACAGATTAGACTTGACTCTTCTCGGCACTCGGGTCTGTCCAAGTGCCTTGATGTTCAAGATTTTATGAAACTTCGGTACTGTTTCTGGTGGGGGAGGGTAGTGAAACTCAGTGACCAGTTGGTCTATTTATTCACACATCATGTACAGTGACTCCTAGACTCGTTCGGTACTGTAAAGTAAAAATCTAAAATAGTATATAAAATCTAAAATAGTACACAAAATCTAAAAAGTTCATCACACTGACATATTTATTAAAATTCACGCTAAAATAAAAAAGAATTCACGTAAATGTAAAATTAGCTAAATTAAGGCAGATGCCGAAACTACATCTTAAAAAAGTAATTTATTGGCGTTAAAATGGCACGTATCAGTTCTATAGAAAATGACCGCCAGTTGGCTAAAAACAAATAGCGTGACCTACTGTATTTACGATAGGTATAGTGACTCAAAAAATAAGTGATGGTTCATAGGCTCAATGTTGTGGTAATGCTACACTCTCACACTCCTAATTCATTCATAGTACAGTTTTAAATGTATTCACCCTACATTCGCATTACACCTTCTGCTTACCCGAAGTTTTCAATCCAGACTAGCCAGCCGGCAAGTTGACCAGTTTTATCTGTCCCACCAGAAAATTATACACAGGTTTTTAAAAGGCATGTACATTAACTGCCCGACTGTAGAATCACTATCTATCTATAAAATTACTCAACTCGACAATAACTCAAACGACAAACTAAATTCTATAGTCACACCTTTCCTGAAACAAATAACAAAGAAGATCAGTCTAAACAACCTATATCTGAGAGTGTCACACATTCTTCGCTTCAAGCACTAATTTAACACTGACAACCAGTTACAAACAAACACCAAGCATAGAAGCGAAGAACAAGTGGACTACGTTAAACAACAACGCCATCTCGTGGCGAGTCATGCGCCCAACAAATTGCATTCGCAATTTACAATTATAATTGGCATTGTTAATTTCTTAAGAATGCTAGTATATGCCGATAAGCTAATCATGCATTTTACTTGCTATTCAAATAATGAGTTTTATTAGGCATTCCTAATCGTGAACTGCCATTCACTGCATATTTTACTAAGAATTACAACTTTCTAAAATTAACAACAAGATTTCATTGCTGCTGTGACAGTACCAATACAATATTACAATACATTAGTACAATGCATTAGTACAATACAAGAGTAATAATACTATTATTTAATTATTGATTGAATTTAAATCATTTATTTTAAATAATAAATTGTACATTCTGTGAGCAGAGAATTCAGTCGTGTATTCGAATGTGAATGGTGGAGGTATCAGAGGCAAAGTTTTGCTTAGTTTAGCCTGTAAGCTTCAAAGCACGACTGCAGTAAGTTTCAATGGTGGAAGGACTTTATCACACTCCAGAGAAGTGTATCACACAAATACCATTCAAAACATTCTAACAAGAAGTTACTGAATTTGGCTCACTGCCTGAAAACCTGATTTCTATTCACATAACTCTAGTTACGTCTATAGGAGGAAAGCATGAGTCTATTTATCGGAAATTACTTTTACTCGTAATTTTATAAACTAACAATTTCATTAACATAAAAATAAATCATCAAAAACAGTGTTCAATATTCAAAGAGAAATGATTGTATAATGCATAATGATCTTCAATATAATTTCATAATACGAGAAATCACATAAAATACATAATTCTTATAACTTTTTTTAATTCATATACATTTAAAAAAATATTTATCATTTACAGGTAAATATGTTAGAATTCTTAGTTTAAATTACATGCCAACTGAAAAGGCTTTCATTATTATTATATACAGCCAATAATGAAGAGCAATAAAAAAATTACTATCATCAGAATAAATTCACTGAAACATTCGAGTTAAACTGGCGGAAGGTTTACATTGATTTAGGCTTGTTCACATGTATCAGTGTTCTATTCATGACGTGTCCGGTCCGGTCCGTCTCCTCTCAGTGCTTCAGTCTCAGTGAAAAAATATATCGTTACTTTAATTTCATCGGACACATTAACACAGTACCGTCTCCTCTCAGTGCTAAAAAATCACTAGGAGGATCCGGAACGGCTCCTCATTTGACATGTGTGAACATTGAACAAGCCTTCAATCCCAAATAACACCTGAAAACGCTTGTGTGTAATTATTACACTGGGTTATACCTCTGAGTTATTAACGCGTTACTAAGTTTAATCCACCTTTTATTAGATTGCTCTGCTACATATTACAACACCAATATTACTGATCCCCATTCGGATGATGGCAATTCAATATCTGGGATGTTATAATTGAATTCTCTGAGTTAATAAGCGCCTCCAATTGCATTCAGCCTATCAGATTGGATGAGAGAATTACATTGCTATGCACTGATTAATATGATATGTTAGTTAGTGATGAACAAGGCTGGAATTTGTGGTTAGATTTAATGCCAAAAATATCTAGAGCGAACTATTCTCAAACTAGTAATTGCGATAGCTTTTATTCATTTTTTACATGGGCTCAATCGTAAAAAAGATCATTCAAATTTACGGCCGATTATACACAATTAAGAACAAACTAAGTCATAAATAGTGAGCTCTAATAGATTAAACCTTATATCGTCAATAATAATTTAGTTAATTATTAAAAAAATCGGACCTGACTGTATTTTCATTGTATTTATTTATATTACATAGATAGGTTACACAAGAGTTGTAAAAATTTAGTCTTAAATATTTAATGGATAATTAGGTAATTATTAATAAATCGGACCTGACCAAGTGACCATATCTTCATTGTACATTTATATTGTATTGGTTACATAAAAGTTGATGCATAAGAAAGCTCATTTATCTTCCCTTGCTTAATATCTACAGTGTATGCAGCTATCTAGATAACGACAACATCATTCAATTCTCCTTTCCTTCTAAACCTCTCTTGCCGTTCTTTGATCCCATTAATCTCTGTTAATCACATTCTTGCCTCAAGTCATGATTATTCAGTCATCCCCTAAACCCAAAGATCTGATGTCTCGCTTTTGACTCATGGACATTTATACACCGAGAGAGATAAGTGAATTATTTTCCTCTGAAGAACACCGCCTGATATTCGGCAGTAGGTTCTATATTATCTATTAAATACACTACCCACACGATCAAAATGTTGCAAATATGATCAGAAGCTTTACGGTGCTTTGCTAAAACCTGACGAGATGAGCAACAAACGACTGAAAAGTGAAAATGTTTATTTGGTGTGTGGGAAGACGTTGTAAAGTAAGATGCGTCTATTTCATTATAGCCAAAAAACATCTAAAATTATAGTGTATTATAAATTAATTATCCGATATTGCCAATGTATAGCATTAAAATATGATCGTGCAAAATATAATTAATTTTCTGCTTAGTAGAATAATAATTGTTGAATGAAGATAAAGATAAGTTTAGTAAAATTACGTTTCACATTTAATTAGATTAGGGCGAGATTAGAATTATCGGACGTTTATACATTTTTAATAATAAAAAAAAAAGAAAACTATAATTTAGATAACGAAATAAATTATAATTATTATCGGATTTTTTTTTGGCAGAAAATTTGGAACTGTCCTATAACTCTGAGCTTACCCAATAAGTTATAATTTAATCACGAAAACTTTAATGTACAATATATAATGTAAAGGTTTTTTAATCCTTAATTATTTAATCACGAAAACAATGAATATTGAGAGGTTTACAAGATACTCGACTAACTGTTTGGAAAACAGTTTTTGTATCTATTTTCAAATTTTCTAATACTTGTGTGCAATTTCATAGCTACCAATACAATATACATTATGAATATAGGGTATGCTTCTAGTTATCGTGCAGTTCCATATTTTCGATCAAATAACAAAGATGTGCTTAAAATAACAAGTTAAAATTTTGAATAACATGTTTTTATAATAAGGGAACTAAACGGTAACTCGGAATTTACCCTAAATCAATTAGGATGGAAATTTCAATCACATTACTTATAATATATATAAACAGTAATTTGAATTATTGATTAGGTAATTCATCACACATAGGGTCACGCAGGTAGATTGCGGCCCTTTAATATCTAATTGCGGCTCACTCAATAGAGTCTAAAACATTCTGAACCTAAATTATATTAAATTGGCTTAGCAATCAAATGAAGCGCAGTGCATGCTATAATTTGTTAATTTAAGTTTTTAACGTTGGATTTGAAGCTATGATGTTTCTGTTGTTAAAGGCCGCAGTTAGTTAGTGTACCGAAATTAACCTGCTTGACCCTAGCCTTAAACGGGTAAGCCACAAAAGAACAGTTAAATTTTTACTAAAGTTGCTATGCATCAAAAGGTAATAACCAATCAGCAACTGTTTGGTTTTTGATATAACTAAACAGATTACAACTTTAATTGAAACATTTAGAAACTAAAAAAATAATCACCTAAGGCTATCAAAGTGAAATTTGTAAATGAAACGAAAATCTACATACGAAATTCTGATGATATCCATATATAGACTCGGTAATTGGTCTATTCATGCAGTAAAGAAAACTAAGGATCCGGTAATTGGTAAGAAAAACAAGTACCTTCAATAATAAAATTGGGGTAAGTTCCTAGTTATCGGAAGGCTCAACATTTTCGATGTGGAACCGTTCGATAACTCGAAACTTACCCTTAGGTAATAAATTTACTCACGTTTAAGAATTTCCAAACTCCTTCGATGAGACGCGTACTCCACACTATTTTAGGGTAAGTTCCATATTTCCGTACACTTAGGCACCACTGTCACTTGTCTAAAACTGCTTCTTTTCTAAGAGATAGGAGTTAGAACGAATAAACTAATCAGTAATAATAAACACACACGTTCTCATCCCATATTATATATATTACACAATATATCACTCCAAATTCACTATAGGTTTCACTCTTGGCCAGTTCACTTTTTAATACTTCCTAGCAACCACAATAAGATGTAAAAACACTAGTTCAATTGTAAAAGAAAGACATTTCACATCACGAAATAAATCCTAACTTTATTTGGTTACGCAATAAATTTCGATAATTCACAGCAGATCCACATTTATACAGTAAAATTTAACAACACTTAGTGGCATCGACAAAACAGTTCTTAATAATTAATATGAAGGTAACTATACCCTACCTGAACCAACACTAAATTAATACTAAATGTTAGGTAGGAATATTGTAGCTTTCGACCAATCATCATTGCTGGTTCTCGTTACGTCATCAAATCGAGACGTTACTAAGTAATTAATCAGAACTAAATGAATGAGCATTCATTGAATGCTCATGAATGAATGAAATAATATATATATATATATATATTACTCAACAGTTAATTATTATGTATGATATAAACAATAAAGCGTAATTATTGTTCCATTTTGTACGAATTTGATTCTATATTCTCTGTATTGAGGTACTTGGCAACTCATCCTGCACTGCCATTGGCTACAACTGTTCATGATTCCAGCATAAATAAAATAGGGTCAAATAAGATAAAAAATATAATAATTAAGTTCCATTTTCATTTTCAATTTGGATGGTTAATTTTGTTGTGGTGCTTAGCATATACCTGTGGTGCTCAGCGTAAATTGCGATTGGAGTGTCGGGTGAAAAGGTTTAAAGTATATACTATCACTTATAAATATCTTCTTGGTGACACTACTGAAATCTATACCAACTTTATGAGATGCTATTGATAGAATGTCTGTTTAACCCGTTTTATTTGTTATCATCATGCAACTTCTTTTCTGAACTAAGTTATATTTTAGCTCCAAGAGTCCACAGTTTTCCCTCTTCACTTCCCTCACCTTCATTTTCTCCAAATTGACTTCCCCCACTTTCAATTCCTTCACCTTTACAGTTTACATCCCTCATATTTATATCCCCCACTTTTACATCCTCCACTTTTACATTCCTCACCGATGCATCCTCCACCTTTACATCCCCCACCTTCATTTCCCTCACCTTCACTTCCCCCAACACTTACAAACCACTGAAAAAAAGTGACAAAAGTGACATATTCAAAACTTACATTATTTTATTGAATTCAAATGAATAAAAATGATTGAATTAGCATTGACCGTATGGCAATACAATTAGGATTTTTTTAGGCATAAGTATTACTAATTAAAGTTATTTTCTTTATTTTGTTTATAATAATTGGATTCTATCCCACAGTATATACTATATTGCATAAAATCATTATACCATTTGCAAATAATGAAACTAATGTTTATAGGGGAAATTATAATGGTACAGGAACTCAAAATTAACCCATCAAAATCTAAGTTTGACAAATTATGAAGTGAAAAATCTATTTTCAGATTTGATGACAGCAATAAATAATATTGAATAATTCTTTTCTATACTTCTCAGTGGAATTGTTCTGATGAAAAAAGAAAACGATTGTCAAAAGCAGACTGCAAGAAAAAAAACTTATGTTAGAAAAACTCCGCAAAAAAGGGATATTGTGTTGTGTTCGATTTCTAAAATTGTTAGTGTTTCCAGGATGTAGGTATTTCAAATTATATTGAAACCATTGATAAGTACATAATATTATTTAAGATTCAGTTAAATGTATTAAATCTAGTTATTAGAAAATATTATAGTATTTAATTTTATCCTTGTAAATCTTCAAGAACTGAAACTAGTTTAGAATAAATTACTTCCATAACATTCGGTTTGAAGACTATACATGTGCAATGATCGAAAAAAACATTTTACCATTGTCTAAAAAATTAAAAATACGTCTAGTGAAAATAAACATTTTTGAGATATGCCGTTATTGAAATTAATGAGTGATATGTAAATAAACTATACACATTATTGACTTTACACTGTCTCAATTCTTCACATAATTTACCACACATGCCGCATGCTAATGTATCTCAGGTGTGATGGCGGAATGCACATTGATTGGCATAGGTATCATTACCTGGTGATATATAGTTTGTAAAAACAAATTAATCAAGCGACTGATGCCATTAGGAAATGCTATACCTCACTAATACTATAATTTATCATAATGCATATATAGTTTTCCATGAAAAAATGTGATTATTTGTGTTCTATTTTAGGAATACTGTAAGTTCTGGATTATCGGACAGTTCCAAATTTCCGACCTTATAATACTTTATCATAATAATTAATATTTATATTTTAATTAAAAAGTTATTCATGATGCATGCAGGTACTAGAAATACTAATCAAAATGATAGATTGAATAAGAGTTATTACACATTTTTTATACTATTAGCTATTAAACATTTTCTATTTGTTTTTGTAGTTGAAAAACAGTATAGAATATCAGTAAAATGACTTTGGTATAAATTTGACTCTGATAATTAATTTATAAATCTTTAAAATGTTAACGCTGTTACGATTGTTAATTAACATTAATATAAATAATTTTAAATTTCAATATAATTAGTATGATCGCATTCTCTTGTCGTGTTAGGAAGCTATTAAAGTTTTTAGTTCTCTGGGTAAACATTTTGTGATAAATGAGAGTTTAACCGTCCAGGGGTGCAATTATTGGGCAATGATTGTCACAGTCTTATCGGACAATAGTTTTAATCGCTTAAGAAGTGAATGACACCATTCAATAATTTCAACCACACAATTAAATTCCTCAGCTTGTGATCAATGATAAAAAGATCATCTATCTAAGACTATATATGATTTAACGAGATTTCAATTGTAATTCATGTAAAATTTGAAAGATTTTGAGTATAATTTATTATAATAAACCTGAAAGATTTCAATTGTAATTTATCTAACCCTTGAAACATCCCTGTTTTAATTTATTATAAATTCGAAAGTTTCTAATAGTATTTTATCATAAATTTTAAAAAACCTACAAAAGCACAAAAGAAATAGGGTTGGACGGGGTATCACTGCGCATACCCTTTTCATGGGGTGTCACTCCGCTTCCCTTATAATTTTAAAACCACTTGTTTTAGCTTAAATCTGATTGAACAATCATGTCAAGCATCTTCTTTTCTCCCATAATCATCATGAAGCACCATTATCATATTAGTTTTTCTTGAGCTGAGTCGCGATATATGTAGTGCTCTCAGAACGATCTGAAAAAAGTTTTCGCTGGTGATTTTTAAATCCCGCAAACTCTCCAATAACTATTTTACCAAGATTTATAGATTCATATTGTTTTAACATGTTAAGACTAACAATAACAGTTACATTATGTCAAATTTTCAACTTCTCAGTTTCAACGGTTTTCCTGCCACAACCGTGCGCAGTGTTACCCCAGATAATTAAGAAGTAGAGTGGTATCACTGCGCATCAGTAATAACCATATTTGTTTGTAAAAAATAAAAAAATGTCAGTTTTTAGTTCTTAATAAAAGCATAAATATTGAATAAGGTGTTATTTAATTATAGATTTGATTGACAATAAATTTACGATCTTAGTAGCTATGCAACTTGATGTGGGGGTATTAAAATAGGGAAAATGGGTATTTAGGGAGGAATTGAGAGGTTTTAGAATTAAATATTGATTAACAATAATCGTACGATCGTATTATATTACTTGATATAAGTAGTTAACTAGTTGTGTAAAAAACAGTGTTAAATTTGTTGCAGATTCATTAGATATGTGTTTAAAAAGCAAGTAGATTGGGGAGAGGGCATGTAGAGAGGGAAACATAGACGTTCAGATGAGGAGGAGGAGGATTTAGATATGGGAGAGGAGAAAATTGATGGGGGAGAGAGGAAAATAGATGGGATAGAGAGGGATTGAGATGGGAAGAGAGGGAGATTTCGATGAGGAGAGAGTGTGATTAAAATGGTAGGAGGGGGGGATTTAGATAGGAAGAGAGGGGGATTAAGATGGGAGGAGAGGGATATTTAGATAAGGAAAGAAGGGGGTTTAGATAGAGGGGAGTAGGGGCACTAAAATGGGGACAGGAGGTATTTAGGTGAGGGAGAGAAGTGCTGCTTTTTTGCAATGCGCAGTAATACCCCTTCATGTGCGCAGTGATACCCCGATGCACTCACTAAAACTTACGCACAAAAAATTGCCAATAAGTATTTTATATATTTAGCTATTATTTCGTACTGGTTGAGAACCATCCTCACTCATGACCATTTCATCACGAGAAAAAGAGTTTCTCTAGTATCTTTAGTTTCCGAGTAAATACAGAGTTTGCAGGATTGTGCGCAGTGATACCTCGTCCGGCCCTATATGAAATTGAGATCTCTTTCCATAAAATACCGTCAATATTTAAAGTAATGGACAATAACAGACAATCTGCCGCTTATGTATTTACCAACTGGGTTAGTCCCATGAGGGTGATATATATTAATTAAATACTTCAACAGACTGTTGAGAATTGGTAAACTGTTTTAGTTTGAATCACACGGGCAATTTTAAATACATTAAGGTTATAATGAATTCATTTATTAAATTGTATAAATTTGATCCTTGAATGCACTGTTCATCGCTACTGCAGGTATTGAAATGAGAGGACTAAATATTGTATGATTTTACTATACTTTTTACTTCAATTAGTAATTTGAACTTTTTTATAATATTTTACAATTTGCACTTTACTTTTAACCTATGAATCTTTATTTTATTTATGTATAGATTAACATTTTATGAGAAGAACACTTTATTAATTATTTAGGAAAGAGTTTAAGGTCTGCCTCAGAACCTACTGCCATATCACTGACGTCAAAAAGATTGTTAGTACAAGAGATTTGAAAGAGAAGTCAGAAAGGAAAATGGCTCCATGAACCAAATCAATTACTACCAGTCATTGTCAATGATCATGAAAGGAAGAGGAAAAAGAAGAGGTGAGAGTAATAGTAAATGAAGCTAACTTGCTAAATAACTAACACAAAAATGTAGGACCTCGTAGTTGAAGATTTTAAAAGCTGATTACTCTAAAACTGCAAAAAGAGTAATTATAAACATAGTAAGAAAGATGCATGCAATCAAGTTTTCAACTTTTCGTTGTCCAAATGCCGCCTCTTCTCTCCCATTCAATTCAGACAGCTTCATGATAGTTCCTCTGGGGACTATATGAACAGAATGAACATTTTTCGATAATGTATAATATTTAATTAGATTTTAATAGATTGTAACACAAGATGGGCATGTCAAATATCTTATATAATGTACAAGGACATATCAAATTAATATGATAAATGTAAATACTGATTATGGGTTGTAAATACTTCAAAGGATTTCTTTTACAGATATGCTCGAATGAGTAATGCATGAGAAATTCTATTGAAAGGAGGAACTCTTTTGAATGATGATCCGCCTACGAAAATTCATTTGATACTTTCATTCCAATGGTTTTTAATTACTTGAATTTGTTGGTACTTTGGAATTCGATCTTCCGGAATTGAGGACCTTCGTTTAATTGAAGTTATTTCAAAGATTTTTAGTATAGGAATGTAGAGAGTGTAGCATGGTGAAGATATTTATGAGCCTGTCACCGGTAGGATTAACTAGGTGAAAATGACATAGTTACATAGTTACTTAAACATGGAACTTAGACTAATTTTTGCATGAATTCCTGTGATACAATCAGTTATTTTATTGAAATCACTATTTTAACACTTAATTAATCTCATTATATAATAAAAAATATTTAAAGGCTCTAATAGAAATTGTCTAAATAATAAATACTGTTTCATTAGCAAAGACTGAGGGAGGTCCATTAAAGCCAATTTATTAAACGCTTCATTAGAAACATCGGGTGAAATTAGAAGAGTTTCGACTTTTGATTGAGAGATACTTCTGAAAAATCTACTAATGATCTTCATTAGTGAAAAATGCTATATATTCAAACACAGAAATTAGTTAAAGTTAGCTTATGAAGTATTAGAATTTAAGAGTTTCTTACTTATCGAAATTTTCAGCTCAAATATATTTTGAGAAGTTCAAATTGGTTCACATAAGTTGTAATAGGATCTAACTTAAACTGAATTGATTAACTTTTATAACTTTTCAAATTAGGAGAAATATTTCTTGAACAAAATGTTCATTTTGATTAATGGTTATATAACTTACATTAAAATTTTGTACCACATTACCATTTATCAAAATAAATTGTCTGCTAAATTACATATGAACCCCAAAACTTAGAATCTCTTCTATGTATAGTTTAGAAAACACGTTGTGAATTGGGAGGTCTTCGGTAAACATCTATTAATAAATAAGTTCATCAATTCGCTGCTTCATTCTTTCAATTGAAAGAATATATGGGAGCTCACAGTACTCGGGAAGTGGACGGGAGCATATAAATTTGTTTATCACATGTGTTCATGCTTATCGTCCGATTACTGTGAATGTCCTATTACTGACAATTGTTAGCTAAATTGAGATTTTTACGAAGTGTTTGAGCAAAATGTGAATAAACAAATACGGAGTGAAATTATTTGACGACACCATTGTGCAGCAAAGATTGGTTTGTTCAGAAGTTTATGGGAGTCTAAGAAAGTTTTAAATTGAGTGAGGGAGAAGTTGTCCGTAGGTGGAATTCTGATCCGTCATCAGGAAATGTTTGGGTGGAAAAACTTCATCGATAATAATTACTTTCATTTTGAATACACTAATATGCAATTTATAAATATTAATCTTGTAAATAGGAAGAGACAGTAATTACGAGATGTTGATGAGTAATAAATATTATGATATTTTACTTGGAGTAAGTTACGAATTATTGGGCAGTTTCACCTGTACGATCATTTAAGGAAAAAAAATAGTTTGCCTTTTCTACTCGTTATTTTAATTGGTATCCACGATAACTGCAGATATCATTGAAGTTAAATAAAAAGCTTTCGTTTGAAAATACAGGTTATTTGATTTCAAGTGTCACTCATTTTAAATTTTATGTTGAATGTTTTTTTATTCCTGGCATTAGAAGTGATTGTCTTTCAATTAAAATATTCTTCTACATAAGAAAATGTCAGAATATCATTATTTGAATACTTAGTAATTGCCATGAAGATGAAATGATGCTGCAAATTAGATTTATTTTATGTTCAAACATTTTTGCAAGAGATTCCGATGACTTCTAATTTTTTATAAATATTAAACTATTTATTTGATTATCAACTATTTAATAAGGAATTATTGTAAATTTATCGCTTTTAAAATAAATTATCAATACCCAATTATTCATCAATCAGTTGCACACACAGTTATATTATTATAAAATGAGTTTTTACTAAACTAGAAAATAAATATCGGTAAATTCCTAGTTTACATCCCTATTCAATTTAGGGACGTGAACTAGGAACCGATCCAAATACCCCCTTCCAAAATTTAATTAACAACCTTTTTATCTGATTTAAATATATTGGACTGAAAAATATGAATGGATAGAAACTCTAGTAACTTGATTACATATACAACTAATACCAAAAAGGAATATATATATAATATAATATAATAGTATATAATAAATGATTCAAATAAAAAAAAGTACTACTAAATATGACAATCACCCCCTTCACTTCAATATCTCACACACAGCTTCATGTTGGAATAGGTTCATTCACAGATACAAAATGCATCAGCGGCCTTCAGGAAAAGCCTAAACTGGAACTGAAATTGTATTCAAAGGCTCTCCATTGTGAATCAAAGCATTAATTTCATGCCATAACGACTGCATAAAGTCATTCCAATATGCTCTGGCTTACTTACTTACTTTAAATCATTTCTTGCCATGAATAATTGTAGCGAATTGAAATATTGACCTGGAAGCTGCACCAGCAGAAATAAATAAATAATACCAATTTTATTCTTTTTAGTTTTCAGTAAATGATGGAAGAAACTATAGGTATTTTTTCATTCATATGAGTTATCGTTCAGAAATATGATATGGATTCTAACGCTTTATAGTCAATTCACAAGGTATGAACTGACTATAATGGAATACATTATTGTGGGAAAATAGATATTTATAAACTCAATATCGACCAGTAAATTATTTTTTTAAATAGAATTTTTTTAAATATAAATACTTTTTATATATTTCCTCTAATATTATTTATTATTTCAATGCCAAATTTGTTTTCTACGTATGTCTTGTTTCTGTTATTGATGTAATCATAAAAGACTTGCAGAAACATTCTGAAAACAAATTACGATGAAATATTTATTAGAAAAAATCAAATAAATCTTTCAACCAAACAGCTGGCATATACTCCATTAGCGACATCATTCTTTTGATGAGACTTTATTGTCTGTATAATTCTCTATCTTTTCCTGAATCCTTTTTCTGTATCTTTTTTCAATCACATTTTTGTGTACTTTTACTGAATGTGATTGAAAAACACACACTGAAAGTGATTGAAAAACACACACTGAATGTGATTGAAAAACACACACTGAAAGTGATTGAAAAACACACACTGAATGTGATTGAAAAACACACACTGAAAGTGATTGAAAAACACACACTGAATGTGATTGAAAAACACACACTGAAAGTGATTGAAAAACACACACTGAATGTGATTGAAAAACACACACTGAATGTGATTCAAAAACACACACTGAAAGTGATTGAAAAACACACACTGAATGTGATTGAAAAACACACACTGAAAGTGATTGAAAAACACACACTGAATGTGATTGAAAAACACACACTGAATGTGATTGAAAAACACACACTGAATGTGATTGAAAAACACACACTGAATGTGATTGAAAAACACACACTGAATGTGATTGAAAAACACACACTGAATGTGATTGAAAAACTCACACTGAATGTGATTGAAAAACACACACTGAAAGTGATTGAAAAACACACACTGAATGTGATTGAAAAACATACACTGAAAGTGATTGAAAAACACACACTGAATGTGATTGAAAAACACACACTGAAAGTGATTGAAAAACACACACTGAATGTGATTGAAAAACACACACTGAATGTGATTGAAAAACACACACTGAATGTGATTGAAAAACACACACTGAATGTGATTGAAAAACACACACTGAATGTGATTGAAAAACACACACTGAATGTGATTGAAAAACACACACTGAAAGTGATTGAAAAACACACACTGAAAGTGATTGAAAAACACACACTGAAAGTGATTCAAAAACACACACTGAAAGTGATTGAAAAACACACACTGAATGTGATTGAAAAACACACACTGAAAGTGATTGAAAAACACACACTGAATGTGATTGAAAAACACACACTGAATGTGATTGAAAAACACACACTGAATGTGATTGAAAAACACACACTGAATGTGATTGAAAAACACACACTGAATGTGATTGAAAAACTCACACTGAATGTGATTGAAAAACACACACTGAAAGTGATTGAAAAACACACACTGAATGTGATTGAAAAACATACACTGAAAGTGATTGAAAAACACACACTGAATGTGATTGAAAAACACACACTGAATGTGATTGAAAAACACACACTGAATGTGATTCAAAAACACACACTGAAAGTGATTGAAAAACACACACTGAATGTGATTGAAAAACACACACTGAAAGTGATTGAAAAACACACACTGAATGTGATTGAAAAACACACACTGAATGTGATTGAAAAACACACACTGAAAGTGATTGAAAAACACACACTGAATGTGATTGAAAAACATACACTGAAAGTGATTGAAAAACACACACTGAATGTGATTGAAAAACACACACTGAAAGTGATTGAAAAACACACACTGAATGTGATTGAAAAACACACACTGAATGTGATTGAAAAACACACACTGAATGTGATTGAAAAACACACACTGAATGTGATTGAAAAACACACACTGAATGTGATTGAAAAACACACACTGAATGTGATTGAAAAACACACACTGAAAGTGATTGAAAAACACACACTGAAAGTGATTGAAAAACACACACTGAAAGTGATTGAAAAACACACACTGAATGTGATTGAAAAACACACACTGAATGTGATTGAAAAACACACACTGAATGTGATTGAAAAATACACACTGAAAGTGATTGAAAAACACACACTGAAAGTGATTGAAAAACACACACTGAAAGTGATTGAAAAACACACACTGAATGTGATTGAAAAACACACACTGAATGTGATTGAAAAACACACACTGAATGTGATTGAAAAACACACACATAAAAATGATTTGAAGTGAGACACATTAAAAAAAACATTAAAATTACATATCAAATAATTTTGTTCAAAAACACAAATATTTTATTCAATTAATTTATTCAGTAGACTCCGAAATAAGTTCATATGTTGCAATCGAATATTCTTATACATAATAAAGTTATTTCTGATCATATTCAATTAATTCTCACAAGCGCATCAAAATATTAAAATATATAAAATTTGGACAGAGCTTCTAGCAGCAAAGAATAAATTTTCATGCGTTTATTAATTAATAACAAATTAAGTTTCTATCCTTTTTTCAATTCACATCTTGAAACTGAAACTTTACCTCATCTGTAATTTATTTCAAAACTGAATCTCTTAATAATGTAATATGATTATTTTGACTGTTTCATTTATTCTTGCAGTGTTGAATAATGAACCTAAATGTATATTGCAAGTTAGATATTCAATTTATATTAACTTCTCCACACTGCGTATTGAATACTGATGAAATTTCTTAACTGATCTTGCAGGAAGCACATACATGCATATAAAATACATGCATACATGATATACAATATACTTGCATATACAATACATATAGCGCGCTCTTTCGTCCATTCTCCAGTTTATCACAATTTAATGACTTTACTGTAAATGCTATCCTAGTTGTCTCAAATTGAAAGTGCTCTCCAATCTTACAATTAAATTGCAATAACGAATGAACTTGTGTGTACTATTTCAAGAATTGATTAGTCGTTACACACAGTTAATTAAAATACGAAAGTTAATCAAATACGAAGCCAAGAGAAAATTATTAATAGATATGATAGGTGAGTACTGAGTATTATCAATAGAATGCTCTGTCAATTAAAAAGTCTATGGTAGTTACTCCGAATATTTGAATTACTTTGAAGTGTATTCATTTTCATGTGATTTGTCTATTAAATAATAAAATGTACAGTATATGTGTTTTATATATTCTATTCGTTTTCTTTAAATTCACATCAGTATGTAATCAAATTTCATCAGATTTTATAGATCTGATTCGAATTTAAAAAGCCGTTACCCTTTTCATGTCAAATTAAATTGATTTTAGGTATAGATTATTGAGAGAATCATCATTCTGATAAATTGTATAGGACGAATGCTTTAACTTTTGATGTCTTCACACCATTCTTTAATATTATTAAATATTAAATATTAATATTTAATATCAGGTGACATTTAAAGTTATATGAATTGTACAGCACAGTCGAACATCATGAATTATCTACAGTTCTACATGCTCCTTAACTTAGCTCTACCTCTTAATAAAATTATATAAATTGTACAACACAGTCGAACATAAGGAATAAGCTACAAACTCACATTCTTAGCTCTACCTCAAAATAAATCACCTGATGATGTCAAGTGTTTGGCATAAATAGTAGTTATAGATTTAAACATTGACTGTATACTGTATAGCATTATAGAAAGACTACCAATGTGAGAATTACAGTCGGCTTAACGATGATCATAGTCGATTATAAAGTATTTATTGTATTTTATAGCGAGATAACATTTCAAACATTATTGTTGAGATTTCTACCGGGAATGTTAGACAAAATAAGATAAACTTTTGTGGATTGACAAGAAATGTTCAAATTTCATGATCAATTGAGATTGTATTTATTTTAGTATAATCATATAATTTCGTAGAAAAATGAATTTTTAATCATTGATAAAAATCGGTAATCGAAATAAATCACTAAAATATATTTTAAAATATTTCGATTAGCTGTCGATATATACTTAATATATTTAATTATTTTAAAGGTTAAGAAAGTGGAGTAAGAATTTAATCATATATTTAGTTCCAATTGTCAAAACATTATTCAAAAGTTTCTCTACGAACAGTTTACCAGTTTACACTACTAGAGATCTTTCTCTTTTGCAACAGAAGTGTTTATCTTCAGCAGTTTTATTATCTGTTTTTGACATTAGGTACTCATAATATTAACAATATTTACTTTTTAGTAGATAACTGAATTGCTAATAAAGCTTTTTAGATGCAGTGTAAGAGATAATGGCTTATGGTGCATAAAATATAATTCTATTTCCCTCTGGCTTATACTGATTATCTTTGTGTACACATTGTGATGCACGAAAGTTTTAATTAATTTTATGAAATGATATAATTAAGAGATATTATTTGAAAGTATTTACGTTTAGTTCAAATCAAACAAGTGGTTACTTTATTTCATTTCGATAATATTTTTACAAATACCTCATAGTGTGAATGGTAAGAAAAGAATATCTAAAACTATTATATGTTTCTTTTATCGAGTAAGAATTCAATTTTATTACGTGAAACATTAAACTTCTAATACAGAAAGCTAACACTTCAAACTAATATCTGTGAGCTAGTTTCATATATTCTCCAAATCTTTACACATTTGGATTTTTGTCTCAATTTTCTTACAATTTCTTGTTTAAACCCTCCACCTTGCACTCAATCACAACAAATGATGGTTGTTTTAACCCTTCACCTTGCACTCAATCACAACAAATGATGGTTGTTTTAACCGTTCACTTTGCACTCAATCACAACAAATGATGGTTGTTTTAACCGTTCACTTTGCACTTAATCACAACAAATGATGGTTGTTTTAACCCTTCACCTTACACTCAATCACAACAAATGATGGTTGTTTTAACCCTTCACCTTGCACTCAATCACAACAAATGATGGTTGTTTTAACCCTTCACCTTGCACTCAATCACAATAAATGATGGTTGCTTTAACCCTTCACTTTGCACTTAATCACAACAAATGATGGTTGTTTTAACCCTTCACTTTGCACTTAATCACAACAAATGATGGTTGCTTTAACCCTTCACCTTGCACTCAATCACAACAAATGATGGTTGCTTTAACCCTTCACTTTGCACTTAATCACAACAAATGATGGTTGTTTTAACCCTTCACTTTGCACTTAATCACAACAAATGATGGTTGCTTTAACCCTTCACCTTGCACTCAATCACAACAAATGATGGTTGTTTTAACCCTTCACCTTGCACTCAATCACAACAAATGATGGTTGTTTTAACCCTTCACCTTGCACTCAATCACAACAAATGATGGTTGTTTTAACCGTTCACTTTGCACTCAATCACAACAAATGATGGTTGTTTTAACCCTTCACCTTGCACTCAATCACAACAAATGATGGTTGTTTTAACCCTTCACCTTGCACTCAATCACAACAAATGATGGTTGTTTTAACCCTCCACCTTGCACTTAATCACAACAAATGATGGTTGTTTTAACCCTTCACCTTGCACTTAATTCACAACAAATGATGGTTGCTTTAACCCTTCACTTTGCACTTAATCACAACAAATGATGGTTGTTTTAATCCTTCACTTTGCACCTAATTTACAATAAACAAACAATGATGGTTGTTTTAACCCTTCACTTTGCACTCAATCACAACAAATGATGGTTGTTTTAACCCTTCACCTTGCACTCAATCACAACAAATGATGGTTGTTTTAACCCTTCACCTTGCACTCAATCACAACAAATGATGGTTGTTTTAACCCTCCACCTTGCACTTAATCACAACAAATGATGGTTGTTTTAACCCTTCACCTTGCACTTAATTCACAACAAATGATGGTTGCTTTAACCCTTCACCTTGCACTCAATCACAACAAATGATGGTTGTTTTAACCCTTCACCTTGCACTCAATCACAACAAATGATGGTTGTTTTAACCCTTCACCTTGCACTTAATTCACAACAAATGATGGTTGTTTAAACCCTTCACCTTGCACTCAATCACAACAAATGATGGTTGTTTTAATCCTTCACTTTGCACCTAATTTACAATAAATAAATAATGATGGTTGTTTTAATCGTTCACTTGCACTTATTTCACCGTAAATGATGTTTATTTCATATTTTAACACTTCACAGCAAACATTGGTAACAATAAATGAAGTTTCGGTAAAATCTTATTGTTTAATTCTTAGCTATTACAAAAATGAAAATCCCAAAAATTGCCCATGATTACTTTAAGGAACTCTTCTCTCTGTCTAAGAATCCATTAAGCCGAGGGAGTACGAGGCAATTAGTTCTTCTTTTACTTGAAGTTCATAGATGAGGAACTTTTTTGCTAACTATCGGAAGTACTTAATTGCTGAGACTTTAAAACTATCTATTGTAGTTTGCAGTTCAGTATTTGTTGAGTCAAAAAGGTAAAAGTGGTGCAAACAATTACAAGAGAACTAATTATGAAAGTAATATCATTTGGTAAAAATAGTAATCTATATACACACAATTTGGAAGGAGTGAGTATATGTATATTTTAATTCATGCATTGTACTGTTGAATTGTTTAAATGACTTGTTGTTTATATTCGAAAATACTATTTAAGAAGACCCTCACTATGACTTTTAATCAAATTAGTAGAATAATCATCCAAGTGATTGATATCCATTAAATATTTAAATCAATGTGTAGCATTTAATTAATTAAATCAATACAAATTGTATAATTGCATTAAATTTCTTGATTATAAGCTTCCAATGTGTTTATTATTTATTATTTTCATTTGAATATTTTTATGATAAAGATTATTGTTATTATAATGTTGATAAATGCAAATTGCATTGCGTTGTTTCATACACAGCCAATTTAGAGAAGTGATGTGCAAAAACGAATTCTCGCATTTCTTTTTTCGAACTGTCTCTCGCTGTTAAAAATTCCCCCGAAGATGTGTTGAATAAATGCATGAGTGATCAAATTCATAAAAAAGTGTTGAAAGAAAAAGGAAAAGTAGACTGTGTAGTAGACACAGTAAACTGTATATCGACAGTAGATTTAGTATTAAAGATAGTAGATTGTAAGGTATTCTCCTATGTCGAGTCGATGTTTCGTGCTTCTTGTCATATTTTGAATTGTCAAAGTCTCTCAGTGACAATTTTGTATAAATTCCATGCTTATATTTTTCTTCCGGGTGTCAATATCAATCAATCTCATTGTCAAAGCTGAGGCAATGTTTCATCAATACCAGGGTGAAAATAAATCGTATTTCTGCAATTCTTTGCCAATATGATGATCCTCCATGTGAATGCAGTTGTTTGCAGAGAGTTTTTCTTCCAGCGAATTGAGTAACACTGAATTCTGCAGATGTATTTTCTCTCTCCCCAAAAAAAGAAACATTGAAACAAGAAGAAATTTTGTAGCCCTCAAATGAACGATCATTGAACGGATCTTTTTATTTTATATTCGAGTTGCACCCAAAATAATTTAATATGAATAGATGATTGTGTAGTATTGTGTCCCTTCATTTTTTTCAATTTATGTACATAAAACTCTTGTTTCCAATCGCTTTTACCAAATATTCAAACTCTCGAATAATTAAATTTGCATTCAATTATTTGATTAAAATTATCATTCTATTTGTACATGTAAACATTTTTGTTTACTCGATTCAAGTAAATGAAATATTTCTAATTTATATTAAGCTTATGTTGAATTGTCGAGATTTGAAAGAATAATTAATATAAGCTGTGCCGATATTCTAGGTTCACAAAGTATAAATATTTTATTTTGGAAATATTCTTATATTTTTAAGTAATATTTTTTTGGATAAACATATGCATAGATAATTAAATCAATATTAAAAAAAATGATGACACTAATTTCGAGGAGAAATGCATGCATTTCTTCCCCACTATCATCGTAAAGTACCAAAGTCTGTAAAGAAAATAAACATGTGAAACTATTCGTGTACAGTCAAAGAGAAGTGTTTATATTTAATTCACGATAATTTATATCGTGAAACTTTGCTAATAATTGTAATTTTAAAATTGGTCGGAGTACACGACAACTAAATTCTAGTGAAAAATAATGGAAAATTAAAAAAACTGTGATTTTGCAGTGGCTTTTTTTTTATCTGCTAACGAATTAACCGTGTGTGGAGAGCTGAACGGTTGTAACTTGCCGAAAGACATTGGGCTGAAATATACTTGCCCGGATGACATTATATTGGACATTAGATATTAGATATATCTATTACCTCTAATACTTTTAAACTTCTATTTAATGTGTATCAATATTTCGATTTACAGACTATGTTTTTTTATATTTCCGTGGAATTAAAGATTATTTAAAAGATATACATTTTTCTGAGGATCATAATCTGTATTCATAATATGAGCTGCAAGTAAATATTGCTCTAAAATTTGAATCTCTACGTATTCTTTCTTTTCATTGCAGCTAGAAGGGTGTCATTCGGCCAGATGTTCGTGTACCCCAATTACCGCTGCTCTGATGTGTAATTAGTATTCTAACTCACGTACCAACCTAATTCAAGATGCTAACAAACAAGCAGTTATTTAAATTGAATTTAAATTGCCACTAAAGTGAAATTAGGATAATTTGGAACTGAAAAAGAAAAAATTCTAGTTCGTCCTAACAGATGCTGATGATAATTTGAATGTTTTTGATTTAACTTACACGGTAAAGGGTAAATTCCGAGTTATTGGACGGTTTCACATTTTCAATATTGTATAAAAAATATATTAACAAATGATACTTTAACGAATGATTTTAATTATTATAAAGTTTTTATATGACTTTTTTTACAACTTACTCTGTACTTGCGCTGAAATTCATAGATATTATTTTTTACCAATAATTTTCTGAACGATGAACATACTTAAAGCAAATTAATAATTACATATAACAGACATTATTTCCTGAAATATGGTCGAAGTGACTATCTAAGCGGGTTGATATGAATTTAAAAAATGTCAACATGCCCAGAGTTAGACAGCAAAATATCGATCAAACATGTTTGGTCAGACAGTTGCATTTACTCATACATTCCACCACACTGAACATCATGCGATATGACTATCAACTAGTTACTAGGGTGTGTAGGAGTGGTATTGGTGTAAGACATGTCATGTCGGGGTAACAATACATTGCAAGACATGTCATGTCAGGGTAACAATACATTGTAAGACATGTCATGTCGTGGTAACAATACATTGTAAGACATGTCATGTCAGGGTAACAATACATTGTAAGACATGTCATGTCAGGGTAACAATACATTGTAAGACATGTCATGTCAGGGTAACAATACATTGTAAGACATGTCATGTCGTGGTAACAATACATTGTAAGACATGTCATGTCGTGGTAACAATACATTGTAAGACATGTCATGTCGGGGTAACAATACATTGTAAGACATGTCATGTCAGGGTAACAATACATTGTAAGACATGTCATGTCAGGGTAACAATACATTGTAAGACATGTCATGTCGTGGTAACAATACATTGTAAGACATGTCATGTTGGGTAGCGAAACATTGAAGGAAATGTTTATATGATGAGGCGGTAACATGTTTATATGGAGAGAAGATGTCATGTTTATATGATGGGGTGGTGACATGTTTATATGGAGAGAAGATATCATGTTTATATGATGGGGTGGTGACATGTTTATATGGAGAGAAGATGTCATGTTTATATGATGGGGTGGTGACATGTTTATATGGAGAGAAGATATCATGTTTATATGATGGGGTGGTGACATGTTTATATGGAGAGAAGATATCATGTTTATATGATGGGGTGGTGACATGTTTATATGGAGAGAAGATATCATGTTTATATGAATTTATTTTTTATTTGATAAACCAAAATTGTTCAAATTAATAAAAATTTGAATGTGTGTTAACAGTAATGAAAAGAATATTTAAATTAAATTGAATTTGTACTTTGCAGCTAAAGAAGCTCTACGAAAATTCCTTTAAATGTTTATTGAATTTTAAGTAGTTATTCTAAATCTCAAAAACTCCATGGAATTTACTCTGAATATTTTATTTACTTTTTTGTCGATTTTAATTTTTATAATAATAATAATATCTTCACGTCTAAAACACGTAGTTTAACACAATATATTTACTTGTATATATTAGCACATAACAACTAAAGGAAGAATTCAGAGCACATAAAAAATCACTCGCAAATCATTGATATTCACAGCGACAGTTTTCGCTGCTGTGACCATAACTCAAATTTATGATCAATTTGAATGTTTGTGACACTTGTTCTTTACGCCTGATTGATGACAACATTTTTAGAGATTCAATAATACCCTCAATAGGATACTTTTTTAAAAGATTTATGAAATTTTGTTATTATTGTGGAATATTAAATAAATGATAAAATATAATTATAATATTTATTGAGTATATAATTTTCACTATATTTTCATAACAGATTTTATCGCAAGGAATATAACTGATATTTTGAAGAGGTTATAAAGTTATTTATGTAACATTCATTGGCAGCGAAAAACATAAAAGTTAATAAATTGAACTAAATAGTAAGTTAGTAATTAATTTGTGTTGTAAATAAGTAATATAAAAAATAAAATGATAATCCTCTTCAATAATTTAAAAATTATACCCAGGCAAAATTTTATTCCTGGGATATTAAGGGAATATCCAGGAATAAATCTTTATTGCCTTTGGATGCATGTTCGTTCTCCATATAGGGTAAAGGGTCTACCTACGTACTTTTAGACTCTTTTCACATTCTTTCTCCATTAATAAATCATCTATTTGAAGTAGACCCATTCATTCACTAGTGTTGGATCGATCAATTACCCCCTTTCTATTCACTTACCCCAGCATGAAGTTACCAGTCCTCTCATTGAGTCAATTCTCTCATACTAATAACAACCATTAATGTTCTCTACGACTCTGATAACGATATTACAACCCATGTTATTGCACCGACTGCATTAATGTAAGCAACTGACTATTATATACAGTAGTGTATGAGTGACGATGACAACTTTAATATAAACTTTTATTTTAAGGTAAATACATGTAATAATAATTATCCCTAGCTCCGCTTTTATTCCAATATTTACAACTGAATAAAATATAATTAACTTTAGTTATTGAAGCCATTTATTGAACTGATATCAAAATAATTTCATATCCATTTCCTGTGCTATGAGCTACTTGGGTACTACCTAGGATATTATTAGAGATAGTACTAAAGATTTTACCTAGGATATTATTAGAGATAGTACTAAAGATATTACCTAGGATATTATTAGAGATAGTACTAAAGTTATTACCTAGGATATTATCAGAGATAGTACTAAAGATATTACCTAGGATATTATTAGAGATAGTACTAAAGATATTACCTAGGATATTATCAGAGATAGTACTAAAGATATTACCTAGGATATTATTAGAGATAGTACTAAAGATATTACCTAGGATATTATCAGAGATAGTACTAAAGATATTACCTAGGATATTATTAGAGATAGTACTAAAGATATTACCTAGGATATTATCAGAGATAGTACTAAAGATATTACCTAGGATATTATCAGAGATAGTACTAAAGATATTACCTAGGATATTATCAGAGATAGTACTAAAGATATTACCTAGGATATTATTAGAGATAGTACTAAAGATATTACCTAGGATATTATCAGAGATAGTACTAAAGATATTACCTAGGATATTATTAGAGATAGTACTAAAGATATTACCTAGGATATTATCAGAGATAGTACTAAAGATATTACCTAGGATATTATTAGAGATAGTACTAAAGATATTACCTAGGATATTATCAGAGATAGTACTAAAGATATTACCTAGGATATTATTAGAGATAGTACTAAAGATATTACCTAGGATATTATCAGAGATAGTACTAAAGATATTACCTAGGATATTATCAAAGATAGTACTAAAGATATTACCTAGGATATTATCAGAGATAGTACTAAAGATATTACCTAGGATATTATCAGAGATAGTACTAAAGATATTACCTAGGATATTATTAGAGATAGTACTAAAGATATTACCTAGGATATTATTAGAGATAGTACTAAAGATATTACCTAGGATATTATCAGAGATAGTACTAAAGATATTACCTAGGATATTATCAAAGATAGTACTAAAGATATTACCTAGGATATTATCAAAGATAGTACTAAAGATATTACCTAGGATATTATCAGAGATAGTACTAAAGATATTACCTAGGATATTATCAAAGATAGTACTAAAGATATTACCTAGGATATTATCAGGGATAGTACTAAAGATATTACCTAGGATATTATCAGAGATAGTACTAAAGATATTACCTAGGGTTTTATCAGAGATAGTACTAAAGATATTACCTAGGATATTATCAGAGATAGTACTAAAGATATTACCTAGGATATTTCCCAAGATCTTACCCTAGCTATAAGCTAAGAATTTCCATAGATATTACCCTAGATATAAACTAAGATATTACCCTAGATATTAGCCTAGATATTACCCTAGATATAAACTAAGATATTACCCTAGATATTAACCTAGATATAAACTAAGATATTACCCTAGATATTAACCTAGATATAAACTAAGATATTGCCCAAGATAATACCTATTGTCTACAGTTTCACAATTAGATTGAGGTATAAATCTGTTGCTCTCCATTTGTTCTTTTCAAATTGGCGAAAACTATTCGGCGGAATTTATAGGTTTTCAATATTTGCCGACAGCTAAATTGAACTCCATAGGCCTTCTCAATCGCAGTCTTGATATTTACTATATAGTCACCAGATATATTTGAATATTGATAATTTATTTATTTTTTATTTAAAACGACACTCAATTTCGAGTACCAATAAAATTTAGCAGCGATTTGCAGTAACAATAAAGTTAGGTGAAATTATGTGCTTCCTAATTTACTTAATTCCTTGCAATTAATGAAAAGAATCCCTTACTTAAATATGTACAATTTAATTTTGGTATGTTCTTTTTTCATGATTTGCACTAAAATTCGCTAAATTAGTTCACACAAATAAATATTGTTGAACTTGAATTATACCCAATTTAAGGAGAACTAGGGCAAATAATCTATCTAGCATTAGTGAATAATATGGATCTAGGTGATAGATAGAATCTTTAGTCGATATACCTGATAAAACCATGAAATGCCAGATGGATTTGCCCTTTTGCCCTTCAATTGCTGATAACATTAAAGTTAAAAGTAAATATTTTTAGAGAAGTAACTGTACTAGTAATGAGTATAGTTATTAGCTTAATATATTGCTAGTTATTAGCTTAATATATTGCTAGTTATTAGCATAATATAATGCTAGTCATTAGCATAATATAATGCTAGTTATTAGCCTAATCTATTGCTAGTTATTAGCTTAATCTATTGCTAGTTATTAGCTTAATCTATTGCTAGTTATTAGCTTAATCTATTGCTAGTTATTAGCTTAATCTATTGCTAGTTATTAGCTTAATCTATTGCTAGTTATTAGCTTAATCTATTGCTAGTTATTAGCTTAATATATTGCTAGTTATTAGCTTAATCTATTGCTAGTTATTAGCTTAATATATTGCTAGTTATTAGCTTAATCTATTGCTAGTTATTAGCTTAATCTATTGCTAGTTATTAGCTTAATCTATTGCTAGTTATTAGCTTAATCTATTGCTAGTAATTAGCTTAATCTATTGCTAGTTATTAGCTTAACGTATTGCTAGTTATTGGCTTAACATATTGCTAGTTATTAGCTTGCTCTGTTGCTAATTATTAGATTAATCTATTGCTAGTAATTAGCTTACTCTGTTGCTAGTTATAAAACTTTTCTACTTCTACAACTGTTCAAGTTTTTATCTCGTGAGATTTGACTCTTTTTTAGGTACAGAAAAAACACGAGGCTTTCCAACTTATAACTTCATTCAAACTATTTCTTGAGTTCATTTCTACGGTATAATGTGCAGTACTTACTCTACGAGTCATAACTCTACGGAGAACTCACTGCAAAGTTTTACTTCTCAGCGCAGGATAATAGCTTGGCATTTACGTCTTGGGACGTGATGTGTTTATTTGAAGCTCTGCGATACACCATCTTCTTCCTTCCGATTAACTTCGTATGAACAGGATGTGGTTTAGATTAATAAGTTATTAATAAATAGAGTGATACTTCATTCGATATTTTATAGTACATATAATATATACATATATGTTATATATATCATTTTAGTAGTTAAATACATAATTTTTTTTTAAGATTAGGGTATGACTATATTTTCTATTTACGGAATTGCGCAACCTTAAGAGTCTTCATCACTCTCCATGGAAGTTATATTGTCAATTATATTCTAATTTTAACCTTCCATTATATAATATTGAATGATATTTTTTCCTTGGTCAGTGAAGAATACCATCTTCAGAGAAGATAATAAAAATTAGATATGACAACAAAAGTGTTTACCATCAACTTATTTAGAAAATACAAAAGAGCCATTCAAGCCAAGTTTTAATGACACAAAATCTCCTATAATGATTTGATCGTTTTAAGTATTTTTCCACTGGGGGAATTAACTTAGAACCCTTAAAACACGAACAAAAAATAGAATATTACCTGCAGGTATCATAGGTGCCATAAATTGTGGGATAATTATTTTGTATATTTTCTTACTATATGATCGAAGATGTGGATCTGCCCAATAACTCATCACTCACCCCATCTACCACATCCATATTTCCTCATGTATTTTCTGTGTAGTTCTGCCATGTCCAATTTATTGCTCTACAAAAAACATTTCCTCATCCCCTGAGATTGATGGTAGAATTTATCAACATGTGCATAATTGTTATAACATGTGGTACTTCGTAACTAAAACGGATACAGTTTCTTTACATTATGAAGCAATATATTCAACTCTGAATGTAGATGACTTCATGGTGGAATTATTGTAATTAATTTGAATAATTACGATAACTTTTAAATTAAGCCTTGATAAATTTTAGTTTCAGTTTAAAGCAAGATGATATATAAAGTTTGAAAAAGTATATGATAAAATACATAATGAACTATGTCTATAAAATTTGAAGATGCAGTAGTGGTTCTGAAAAAGATGTGATAAAAAAATAAAAATAGAATTTTAAAATATAAATAGAATTTAAAAATGAAAATAGAATTTAAAAATGAAAATGAGAAAATAAATGCATTGGTCTGACTTTAAATTGTACATAGATAAGAAAATGGATTTTAATGATATGTAAATGATTTAGTAACTATATTCACAAATCTGTCCGTCAAAAGTTTTTTATAATTATAAGGGTAAATTTAATGAAGGTAATTTAAGGGAATAATAAGACTAAACAGACTGATGATATAGACTAAACTGCACATTTTCACATTATAATAGGGAAAAAATCAAGATAAAAAGTTGAAGTAACAGTACCCGGACTAGCCTATTTTTTTAACAGGCCACACTGAGTTTGCCGTACTTTCATAATCTAATGTAACAGTTCTTTGATTTAGCCTCTGTGGTAAATATCTATGTAAATTTTCAATTTTCACTTTTACATTGATGAGATTATACTACCAAGACACTTTAGTAAGTATAATTTCCTGAAGCAAGACACACTTTTTAGTCATCTTTAGTAAAACTGCAGAACTATACCGTAAATGTAGTTCTAAAATGAATCCAAATCAGGAAATGTGATAAAAGTTAAAAAATGTTTCAAATCGAGTAAAGCAAATTTTGTATAATTGGAGTGTTAAATGAAAACCATCATAGAACCAAAAAATGTTTTATTTCCTTATACTGTAAGATTGGAAACACCTTATTGATTTACAACAGCAGTTATTAATATATTCTAACAAAAAGAAAAATCACTTCATAGAAACTATGAATAGAACTATTGATAAAAATGTAACTCAATTAGATTAGACAGAGAATGTAACTACAACTTTGGACCCCCTGGTAATCTGGGTGGAAAGGAGGGGTGGGGCTGCACAACAACAACTACTTCAACCTATATTAAACATTTTCTTTAAGCAATCTACATAATGATTTCTTGACCTCACCAACTGTAAACTTTGAAAGAATCTCTGGTGACAATAGATGACGCATGGGTTTTATTGTAGCGTTACCTTTCTTTGTTCTAAATGGACCTTCTCTTCCTTTAAACTTAACGAGAACTCTCCGGATTTCACTATCGAGATCTTCAGGGTTGCTAGATTTTTTAATTTTCTTATTTCGCAGAAGCTTCAAAGTTTCATCCAGTTCCTTTAGTGGTCTCTTCTTCGATGGAGTAGACGTTATCAAATTGGAAAATGTAGTCATGCTAGGTTGCTCGTCGTCTGTCGTTGAAACATCGTCAATTGTGCAATAATCTTCATTTCCATCGTCAACTTCGGTCCCGGCTTCAGACAAAGAACTATTCATAGCAACAATGATTTCACTGTTTTGCAGCACCTAGCATAAAATAAATTTCATTATTAGGAATATGCAATTAAATGAAGAGACAATAACTTTATACATAATTCAAAGACAGAAATATTACTCACATCAATATCCATAGTAGTTTCCGTAATGGTAGTTTTCCGTTCCATGAAAGATGATTGCCTCAATCTAGCGCTCTCCAGACGAGAAGTAGAAGGACTGTCCAGACGAGAAGTAGAAGGACTGTCCAGACGAGAAGTAGAAGGACTGTCCAAACGAGAAGTAGAAGGACTGTCCAAACGAGAAGTAGAAGGACTGTCCAAACGAGAAGTAGAAGGACTGTCCAAACGAGAAGTAGAAGGACTGTCCAAACGAGAAGTAGAAGGACTGTCCAAACGAGAAGTAGAAGGACTGTCCAAACGAGAAGTAGAAGGACTGTCCAGACGAGAAGTAGAAGGACTGTCCAAACGAGAAGTAGAAGGACTGTCCAAACGAGAAGTAGAACGACTGTCCAAACGAGAAGTAGAACGACTGTCCAAACGAGAAGCCAGTACACGTAAACTTGCTTCACTCGCCTCTTCATAGTTGTAGTTTTTTTCTTGAATATCCATAGAATGTCCCATTGAAACAGCCATGTCCCGTTTCTTTTCCTCCGGAAGAGACATCTTTCTAGAATGAGTGACAGCCGAGCCTCTTATTATCCTGGAACTTATATTTTTCCCAGACTTAGTTTTGAACTTTCGCAATATTTGAAACAGATCAACATAGGTGAGTTCTGCAGTAGAACTGGAAGATTTTATTTCACGTGTGAATACATAAGTAGACTGAACGCCATTCAGCAGTGAGCTTCTGATATTTCTTATGTAATGGTTCAAAACACTAAACTCTTTCACAGTGTAAGCAAGAGTAGCGGGAACTCCTTTCTTGCTATTCTTGTGATCGTGCACACTTATAATATAGTACTTGCTTTCTCCAACCTCTTTCAGTACAGCCTTGCTCACTTCATCCAATTTTAAACGAATCAATTCTTTAGAACGGCGAGCTAGCCTGATTGCTGCAACTGCTAGTAGCTTATCTCTTATAAGTATTTTTTCTTTTATATCAACCAATGATAGTTTCTCTTCCACTATATCTTTAGAAGTGTTCTCTAACGACTTGCTCAAGGATTCAAGAAGCTCGTCAATTTCTTCTTTACAGACAATTCTCTGCTTTGCCTTTTCCTTAGTGACGATTAAGTCAGATCCTTTGTATTTGGACAAAATGGAATTGTAAGTGTTTATCTCTTGCTGGACTTGCTTGAATTTGAAATCGCGTGATGCTAAGTCTGTGCACGTCATTGAATGCGTATTTTCAGGACTATCCACGTCCAGAAAGAGAAATTTCACAAATATGTTAAACGCTCCAAGATACTTACGTTTACTCGTGGCAGTAGTGTTAGGCATTTCTTTGAATTGACTCAATATTTCCCTAAGTTTTCTTGCTTCGAAAATATCTTGAGAACTAATGGGCCTCTCATTATTTTTCTCGTAATTTAGCATGATATCTAGGGCCATATTACACATTCGTGTAGGATTTGAGTACTGTCTACAGATTAAATGTTTAATGAAACTATCTTTCCATGAAAGTAGTTTATCGGAGTAATTCCTAGTGTCCTTGTAACGCAAAGATTTGTATTCTAAGTCTGCCTCTTCCCACTTTTTGGTAAATAACATTCTATCTTTTTCAGTTTCAGCAGAATCCTTTTTGATGAAGAGTTCTTCTCTCTTGTCTCTGAGTAGTTTTAAATTTTCATTTGTTTTTACCTGAATTTCAACGGAGTTTTGATACATTAATTTGGCGCTCTCCATTTCTGCATCTGGAAGCAGTACCATACGACCATTTACTTTCTTAATGTAACATTTAGGCACTACATTGGAATCATTTATGTAAGATCTGTATGCTGCTGGGTCCATATCCTTGTTGATTTTATGCGTAATTTTCAAATGGGTAGTCATATTGGACTGAAGAGTTTCACACAAAACACACATTTTCCAATTATGTCTTCTGCTAACTAGATTAGTTTTCTTATCTCCCCTCAAGTCAGTTTTTTTCTTCTTATCATCAAGAGATACATCGCATTTATTTGTAGTTGGCATTCCAGAGTTAGAAGCCATCATAATGGCCATCTTCATAATGAAATCCAAATTGATAGACGACATTTCATTATGAGATGTCCCAAGATGTCTCCTCAAGCGAAAAGTCTTCACACGACAGGAAGAAAATGGGCATGTCAGTTGCTTTGTACCATCTCTCTGTTTAATTAACTCAGAAGTATCACTACTGTTGGCATTTGTAGACTGACATTTATCCAAGATCTTATCCATGTCCATGCAAGCTTGGGAGTTCCTAATGAAATATCTGGTAGCATTTTTCACACCTTCCATATATACATCTTGCGATTCTCTCATCTCAGCAGCAAATTTAGTTACTAGTTCATCGTAACCTATTCTACCAGTTAGCGTACAGCTATTAACAGTTCCACAAGAGCCTGATTCAATGGGTACAAGCCTCAATAGATCAAGCAAGACACCAGCTTGCTGAAGATTTTTCTGTACATCCTGCATCTGAAATCATTATAAATATTAGTCAAATATAAGATTACAAAATGAAGGTGAAGTATAAAATATACATTTGTTGATTGAACTACTAAATTGAATTGGAGCATTCAAGCAGTATATTATACTGTACTAGTTATATTTAATATAATTCAGTTTAAATACCTGTATCAGAGTATCGACCGGATTTGCTACATTGGGTAGATGCAGTTGGGTAGATGAAGCTATAATGGTTTTCTGTAATAAATAAGAAGGTTATAGACAATATAAAGGTGCATATAGTAATTAATCCATCTAAACGATCTGATACTCGAGATAATGCATTTTTTATAATAAATTATATTTAATAATAAACATTGCTACTAAGAAAAGATTGTAAATTATTTCTTTATACTACTACAACAGTAATATGATTAATTATTAATTTTAACGTCTGCATTGGAAAATAATGTCAAATCGCCGATTTTAAAAGGAAATTAAATACAAAGGACTATAAAATGCAGTCGTGAAGAAAAGTGACTTTATGATAAAAGTCACAAGAGTCAATGAGAATGTTCATGGAAATATATATTTTCATGAAGGCAGAGGGAAGAGGAAAATGAAGAGGTGATAGTAAATGATGCTTACAAGCCTACCTAACACAAAATCTATCCCCTCGTAGTTGAAGACCATAACCCTAGTGCAATTTTAAACAGTCAGTATCAGTTAAAAATGGAACGTAGTAAAAACATTATTTTTCATTATACATGAAAGTATAACTAGATTAACATTCACTAACAAAGAGAATAAATAGAAGGAACTTTTATAGTCTGTCAGAAAATAAAGTGTGTCCATGAAAAAAGTCATTTTCCAAGAAATTAAATTCAAAAAGTAAAATCAAAGATGGAAACAAGTTATTACCTAGTGCTAAAGAAATTAGTAAGCGGCTCCAGTTTAATTGTTACAGCCAAATTTAAATAAAATTATATAATATAGTTAAGCCGTTGAATAGTTTCATTACTTGAAGAAGCTGTTTAGTGTATAACTGTATATACAGTATAACAGATTGGAAAAGGTTTAAGTCTAAGAGAGGAAGTTATTTCCGCCACTAGTTTCAATATTTTTAGTTTAAGATTGAATAAAAAAATTGAATATGGATTGAACACGTAATTTTCACGCTCTTATCCCTTTTATTGCATAATTTTATTATATTAGTATTTTTTTCATCACAGTTCGTATGTGTGTTACTTTATAAAAATATTTAATTTAATATTTATAGGCTAAAGACATACGCTACCTACAGAGTGTTACAGGTTATTTTAGAGTGAATATTCATCCAATTACCAGAGGCTTACAATTACTACTAAATAAGAATCGACCTAGCTGGGTCATGGGAATACTAAGTAGTCAGATACTGCACTAGTCCGTCATTACCCTAAGTTAGCCTACTTAGGTCGCGCAAAAGCCTTTTACTGTTTCGAGTGTGAATCCGAAAATTATGAGGGGCAACGAAATACATTAATCTGTAACGTAGTTTGTTGTATCTGCTAGTTTGCTGTACTGCACGCATCATGATTTTTTATTGACCTGGCAGGGGGGTTCGGGGGACGGCACGCCCCCCGATATATATATATATTACTTTTCATTCATACTATTACTATTCATTCATACAAATGAATAGTAACCATAGGTTAATCAAAACCCTTCAACAATCAGTTTGGCTAATAAAATTTTACTTTAATTATTATTAAACACTTTTCTGGTAACTTAAGCATCAGATAATAGAGTGCACCTTAAATGCACCCGTTAGTGACCAATATGTAATAACTAATTAAGTAAAAATAATAAGAAGTTAGTATAAAGCCATTAGCGAAAATAAAATGACGGAAGTCCATATTTAGCTATACCTACCAAGTAATATGCATATGAAGGTTCATTTTATAAAACTTATTTTCTATAATTTAATAATTAGTTACTTACAGTATTAGATGATTCATGCAGAGACACCGCTTCCATACTGATTCACTTCGTCCGTACAATAATTATGGAATTATTTTTAAAGGTGAAAAAGGTTAAACAGATCTTTTCCAATTTCATTGATTCTAACACTTTGAAACAGAGGAGGTGCAAACTTTAAGTCTCATCAGTATGAGGCAACTTGTTCAAGTGAAGAGAGCTCAAACAATAGTCTAAGAAAATGAATTCTAAAATCAGTTCAGGGTCTAACAAATAACCAATAGGCAACTCGACAACCACACAGTTTAATCATTGAAATTACCGTTTTCAAATCGCCCATTTTACTGAAACATTATTAATTTTTAATACAAGTACTTAAACAAAAATCCGTGTGGATAAAAATATGTATTTGTACCATATGCACATTATAATGTCACCTATGATGAAAAATAATTTTGCTCTAAAATGTTATTTTGATTTAAGTGTTGGCTGGACTATCTAATATTACAGCAACCCCGCCCTTAGCCCTGCAACACTCTAGTCTGACACAGTGGAAAACCACAGAAGAGTGTTGCCATAAATATAGATTAAAGGTGCAATTGTTTTACCGCAGACGAGGTAAATATTGAATTCTATATAATAATGGTATGTAATAAAACTATTTGCTTTAAATGATGTACCATGATTTTATATAATCATTCATATAACAATGAATTTTGTTTTTTAAGATTACTAGTACAGTACCCGTTGTTCATTGAGATTTCAATTAATATAATGAATTGCAAACATATACAATATATATTCGTATAATTTTAACAAAATTACATTTTTTACTCTCAAGGGTCAAAATTATTATATTTTTAATTATTGATATTAGTGTGACCTCCGTATCAATGATACTGCTGTAAATAATTAATTTTTCTTTTCAATTCAGGTTTCTTTCATTTTTACCAACTTTATGAGGCGCTGTTGATAGAATAATTGTTTAACCCATTTTGTTACACACGGACAGACAGACGCGACTGTTATATATAATTTCTCATATAGTTATTATATGATTTGTTTACTTAACATGAATTCAATTAAATATAAATTTTCGGCATAGTCTATTTATTCTATAGATAAATAACATTTAAAAATTGAATAAAAACATAGAATTTAAATATCAAGTTAATATATTCCCGTGCGTATTATGGATACTAGTTTAATACCCCTTAAATGTGAAAAAGCGGACAGTAAATAAATAAATAAACACACTACCGGTATTATTAGGATAAATAGATTGATATAACCCCATGAAAAGGGTTATAAAGTTTTTGGAGAAATACATTATAGATTTAGAGTAAGGAATAAGTTATGGTTCAGTGCAGAATGCTGATCGACCACAATGGCTCTATTATTTTTTATCAGTTAAATAGTATTATTGCTGTGAGCAAATTCTAACACTGTAACTTACCATAAGTGCTATGCTAGGACATTCACTAAATTTTTTAAGCCGTTCATATTATGAAATAATCGAGAATGGTTGCCGTTATAGTGTCATATAACATTAAGCTATTAAGTATGCTTTAATAAAAATACAAACGACTTCTCATAAAATTAGATCATTTGATTTGTAATATTTTTGTTCATGTATTCATCTTTATTCAATTGGACCTGATGTTGCTTTTCAATCTTCATTTGTTTCACGAATTGTGACGAATGTTGATGTGAGCTTTCATAAACTATAACATGTCAGTGTAGTATGTATTAGCTGCATAGAAACTATAGTAGTTGAGATGAATTCTCCAATAAATAGTCAAGTCCAACGGTCTCGATGGGTCATGACCTTAAATAATTACACTGAAGGTTTTGCCTACAAGATACATTTCGGGAATGTCAACTATAAAATTCGACGAACAGTCGTAGGTAAAGAGAGAGGTGCGAATGGGGTACCGCATTTACAGGGATACATCGAGTTTGATCGAAGCAACCGGATAGGTCATTGCAAAGAAATACTCACTGGTGCTTATTGGGATGCAGCTAGAGAGTCTGCCTTGATAAACTACAGGTATTGCACCAAGATTGATGACTTCTTCACCATCGGTGATTTCAGTAGAGAAGCAGCTGGTTTGAATTCTGGTTAGAACGCAACTCTGTACATTTTTGGTTGAACTACATACTTCTATATTGACGTATAGTTTTTAAAGCATTTAAAGTAATATTAGAGAAATCAGATTCACCATTTTAGTTATAATCAATAAAGTTTTTTCTTTAAAATAAAATATGACTCGAGATTTTATTCCTTTGACCTTGTCTACTTAAGTGGATACAAGGCACTGACACGAGTACCATTATTATTCGCAAACACCAAGCTAGACTATATGTATGTTTAAATAAGAATTCACATACAACTTTGATTACTATCTATTTGTTTTCCAATTGGATGATAATTTTTGAAGACTTCATAACTGGAAAGAAGTATTTTGGATATTTTTGGATGTCTATCGTTAATAGGTGTCTATACCCATCTCGTTTCCAGAGTATATATGTACTTTAAATATGTAGGTATTCAGTTCTTATTGTTTTGAATTAATTACAGTTAGGTATATTATTTCTGCAATTCATCAGTTGATTAGTAGAGAATTTTTTTCTGGATACTTTCATCTACCACTAGAACAATTAATTGAATTATCATACTAATTTATTATTTTCATTTCTCTTAGATTCTGTCCGCAATTGCACAGTGCCCTTACTCCTGAAAGGTCTGCTAGAGAAGAGAACTGCATCTCAGGTCAAAGTTAGCAAAGATTATTTTGACCGCCATCAGTGCTTCGACAAAGTCACTTATATGATTAAATCGCTGATGAAAAGTGAAGAATTGTTCATCAAATGGCGGTCCAGAAATCCATGTTCAGTGTAAAAAACTAAAGAAATAAACTCTTCCTTCAAATTAAATGTATTGTTGTCCTTTTACAAAATAACTTCTATAGTCCAGTATTCATATAACTCAGATTAAACTTAGATAAATTACTTTAATTTAAATTTTCCTCGTTTTATCTTATATATTTTTGGTACATTCTCGTGCTGTTAGATATACTATTTTGTTTTGATTATTGATGTATTTTTGAATTGAGTCATTTCTCACGGTTTATATTAACTGTTCCAGTACCCTAATCGGACTATAGTGTAGCAATTTCTATGGTTTACTTTAACTATTTACTCAGGACTATAGTGTAGCAATTTCTATGGTTTACTTTAACTATTTACTCAGGACTATAGTGTAGCAATTTCTATGGTTTACTTTAACTATTTACTCAGGACTATAGTGTAGCAATTTCTATGGTTTACTTTAACTATTTACTCAGGACTATAATGTAGTAATTTCTATGGTTTACTTTACCTATTTACTCAGGACTATAATGTAGCAATTTCTATGGTTTACTTTAACTATTTACTCAGGACTATAATGTAGTAATTTCTATGGTTTACTTTACCTATTTACTCAGGACTATAATGTAGAAATTTCTATGGTTTACTTTAACTGTCTATTCCGGCCTATAATGTAGCAATTTCTACGGTTTACTTTAACTATTTTTTCAGGACTATAATGTAGCAGTTTCTATGGTTTACCTTGACTAATTATTCCGAATTATAGTGTATCAGGTAACATAATTTAAGTTGACAATTGAAAAATTATTCCAAATAATATACTTCTGCAAATATGCATTTTTCTAGTATTTATGTTAAATCTTCTCAGCCTTCGATCTTTATATTCATCAATCCTATCATCACGGTTAATTTTAGCATGGTATATCCTCTTGAGAAACGATACAGCTATAGAACCGATTCGGATTTAATTGATCACCTGACCACACCAAAGACAAAAATGAAAGTTCCTAGGGTAAATAAATCATGTACATTGCTATATTACTGATAATAATATTTCAAAAAATTCAAAATTTTAATTTTTGAGGGTAAAAAATAATTCGGTAACTTAGTACAAACATATTGATAATACATACGAACATTTAAATATAATCCTAAACACATTATAGTAATTCAATTCTCAATATATGAAGAACAGGTACTGCAGCAGCGTCTACATAATAATCAAGAAAACACACTATAAACTCAAAGTGTCTCGGAATTAACATATTGGCTTTTCTATCTCCGCCTCTCAATGAAAATTGTCGGCTGACATCTCGTCTCTCGTTGCGTCTCGATGTACAAATTGCGCCAATGGATTCAGGTCACGTGTGTGCATTCTTTACTGCGCCATTGGAAGTACTTGTCGAAAGGAATTGCTCTGCAGAACATTGGACTAAAGCACCGACTGGGAATACGCAGCTACAATTCACGACTAGAATTTACTTATTAGGTTTTATTAAAGAAAGATAATACCGAGCAGTTATTGTATATTGAATCAAGTAATCAATAATACTTTAATTGTGCATATGATACAAACGTTCATTGTTTTATTCAATTTTGAACTAACTAAATAACTGATTTAAAATGCTCTACTATTTTAACTAATAATATTATTTATGCACTTTTCCATAACCGAATGATTTCAAATAGATGCTATTTGTTAATCCAATTTAATCCAAAAGTGGAAAAATCTGATTCTCAATTTTCATGAATAAATTCCACAATAAAGATAAAAGAAAATGGAGGGAAACTTTACAATCTTCAATCCCAGACGCCTCTATTCAAACATCACTATACATCGACACTCTCTCTACAACCAAATATATTGGGTATGTCTTTAGATTACGATCATACGTTTCTGAATGGCACTTCATAATGCGATTAGAGTGCGATTGCAGTTGTTAATCTGCTTCTCTGAGCCTCTTCAAACTGAATGGTTAGCAGTGAAATGGCTTAAGAGTAAGTTATCGTCAGGGAGAACACTTAGAAATGCAGAGCCTCTCAGATAATCTCGTTTGCATCACATTTGTGGCAAATATGAATTTTTCAGCAGTCAAACAGAGGGATTGAAGAATGGAGATAATTTCCAAAGTCAGTTTGGAACATCAGAAATAGCAGGAAAATTGTAATAAGAATAAAACATAGTCTGATATCTACCATTAGACTGTCTGTATATTATTATAATTAGTTGAATCATCGGGTGACTTATATGAGGTTAGAAATTATAAGGTTAACACCACTAAGAATATAGTTTTGAAAGTATTATTTCTTGAGGATATTTTAACAATTTTGTTGCTAAGGTTCCTAGATCACTGATTGGCTATGGAGGTTAACCAATTAGAGTATCGAGGGCGTCCCACCCACCAAACCCTGCTGTCAGGTAATTGAATAATCAAGCAGTGTGCAATAAAAAACTCTATATTACAGACATCTATGATGAGAGTTAGAAATTTTTATTATTGAAAAGTGATTTAGTTCAACTAAAACTATATACAAGGAGGAGGAGTCGAAAGGGGGTTGAGTACTACCGCTTTAGTGCTCCACCCCCACCTTCCTGCAAACAAATCGGAGAAGTTTATTGAAACATTATGATTCCGGCACACCGGAATCATCGTAATGTATCTTGTTGAGTTTTAGTCGAATAATATAATTGAAATCTATGAAGGATGAAACACTGCGAAATATAATTATGGTTATTATGTATATAATCAATTGATAAACATGGAAAAGTAATGTTTAATTTTAACGATACAATCCTACGTTTAACAAGGCTACTTTACTTTTTGAAAATTTCAGAAGCTAATGGCCACCACTAATTGCTAAACATTAACGCATTCTTTTGATGGTCGATGACATGACTCTCTGTAGCTTTGCATAATCAATTCTGTTGATTTCTTTCATGTTGTTTGCCCTGAGGTCTGCAATTGTTTTTTGAAATTTTCCTGTGTACTTGGCTTTTCAAATAAATAAAAATAAAAAACTTTTCCGTTGGCTCTTTCAATATCACCGAATTTTTATATTTAAGTTAATATTAATAAAAAATTTTTAGGAACTTTAACAATCTTCCATAACAAAAATTATACAGTTAACTCAAAGAAATTTAATGTTGTAGTGAAGAAATCTCTGCACAATACTTTATTTCTGACTTAACTCAATTTATGGTTATTTTTATTTTTTTTCCCATTACCATAACCAAATGTTATCGACAAAATACGTTTTGGTAATTTAACAAAACCGTTCTCTGTGTGTAGGATTTGTAGTGATCTTTTAAAACTCCCCATATTTGATTTTCAACCTATACTTTCTTCGTTAGTTTAAATTGATATCCATGATATTTGTTGGAATCATGGATAGTGGATATCAATTAAGAAAAAAAAGAAAAAAATTCCATATTATAGAAAATATGGAACCATCAGATAACTTTGAAATTAAGTTACCTGAAATTAGCCACTGAATATATCTCGTTTTATTTTTCCTCGTATATTACATTTTCCTCATATTAAAATTGAAAACGATCTCTATTTTACCAGAAAATGTTCAAATGAGCAAAATCTGAAATTTTATTGATAAGGTTTATTCATTTTGTTTCATATTCCATTAATTAATTTATTAATTAGGCTTAAACTGATGAGAAGGTGGACACAATTTCTTTGTTGACTGTGTTTGTAATTACAAAAATCTAAAAATGATATTAGAAAAAATGTCAAAATCAAATTTTCAAAGATAAGTTCAATGATTGGATACGAATGAATTTCAATCAATATTTCCAATATTTTCATTCGTAAAAAAAACTTTGGGTTACGTACAAAACTTTGTTCAGAATTTATGAATCTATACCAATTTAATATTATTCATTAACATTTTTCTATACCATTTATTGTTGCATCAACGCCAATGTTGTCACAATATTGGAAATGTTGTAACTATATTGACAATGTTGTTACAATATTAGCAATGTTACAATAATGGATGTTGTAAAACTATTAGAAATTGTGTAACAATAATAGCAATGTTTTCCCGAGAAGAATTGTTACCAGGTTTATGATAGTTAATTGATTTTTTCAAAGATGGTATTTTCCCATTTGGAAAAACAAAAATAAAATAATAAGTTATTTATTATATTGATTTCCTGAATATATAAAAAACTACCGATCATTCTAAATTTTTTTTTTATTTATTAAATTTCAATTTTCTATGATGATTTCACAGTCGATATCTAGCGAGTATTCCAAGGTAGGAATGATCAAAGGTGGAATCGCTTCCCCAGATTGCAAAGAAAAGCAATCTAGTCACCAGATTTGCGGGATCAAATAAATATCGGGAGAAGAAGTGATATTTGACCGATGTTTGTGGTGGAGATTTGCAAATATTCGGCCAAACAATTTCATAACACGAAGATTGATTGCGTCTCTTCGACAGCTTTTCTCAGAATTGTAGTACAAATATGTAGAAATAAATTTGATGTCTAGAATCTAATGGCTGGTCTATTATAATATGTTTAACAATGTCCGATTTAATCTAAATTTTTTTTATATGTATAAACATTATAATCTTTGAAATGAGGACGATAGACTATTTTGCAAATTGTTTATTATACGCTTCCTTTTATTTCACTGAAAAATATAATATAAAAATCATAAACTAATTTTCAATGAAATATTATTAATTAATTAGATAATTCCCAATTTGTATGCCTTTCTAAAATGAATATAGAAAGTAACATTCATGTGATCCGTTTCTATCAGTACCGTAATAATCTGATAATTAGGGTTTAACCTTTTATCTCCATTGTAATTAATATTTTTCGTATTATGTATTGAACTCTACAAAAGCGAATTAAGCATGGACTTAGAGTCAGAACATTAGAGTTGTTTCTTCATTCCATTAGACTGAGAATAAGAGTTTATCATTTTATCATAATTGTAATTATTATTTATCCTAATAATATTGAAGTGAAGGAAGCGAATTAAGCAAGGATTTATCGTCAGAAAATTGCAATTGTTTACCCTTTTATCTCCATTGTAATTAATATTTATCCTAATACTATTGAACTCTACAAAGCGAATAAAGCACGGACTTAGCGTCAGAACATTAGAGTTGTTTCTTCATTTCCATGCAAATGAGAGTTTCTGACCAAAGTTTCAGTTCCATTTCAGATATCAGAGAAAGAAATATCAATAACAACTCGGGACTAAAACTTACCACAAGTTTGGGGTAAAGCTAATTTTTAAATAAACCTTCCTTTATTAGAGTCATTAGGACATAATTCCATCCGAGCACTACCTAAGTAACATACTGGACAGTTAATGGAGTATAGAAAATGCATGCATCTAAATTTACATTGTGGATATGTGTAATGCCAAATTAATAGATGGAGCATAAATTGATAGAATTATCATACCAAGTGTAATATTCATATTATTTATTACATGGATTTGGAAATCTATTTATAAGCCCTTTATCTATGTTACTAACAATACCTATATTATTAATGCATTTACTTTAATAAATTACTTATTTGCAGGAATCTGATTATGATAATAACCTATTACTCTTGAAATATTGAATATTATTCTTTGTGTACAGTCCTTTTAAGTAACTAACTACTATATACTGTCACATGTTGATTTAAAAACAATATTGTGACACCTTTTTATACCTATGTTGAATCAGAATTCAAACTATCATAATAATTTTTATAATTACAATTATTTTATAGAATCTCCTAATTTAAAGTTCACTAATTTTAATATTTACCTTGTTTATATTTACATTGTTTATATTTACCTTAAAAAATTGCGGAAGATTATGTTTTGACTAGCAATATATTCTATTTATTTGTATTCTTGTTAAATAATTTTGTTAACCGCACAAAATTTCATGCTATAAAATTGCATGAAATTTGGTGTGACAATTGGTCATTCTTCAGAGACCATTTGAATAGATTTTGGGAACGAACAGGTCAAATTTCAAGTCACGGTCACAAAAAGGTCAAAATGAACCAAAAAATGTATCGGTGGTGAAGATATGCGCTCTACGAGTTCTCGTTCTAGTATATATATTTAACTGTTATACGTTACAGCTGAATATCTTGTAACTTGTATTAATGTTTGTAACTCTCTTCAGAAGAAACCTTTTCTCGAGGGACAAGCAATCGTTATCCGATATTTATTGTTTCGGTTTACGGCAAAGAGAAGAATTATTTGACACCCAAAAAACAATAAAAGTAGACAATGGAAACTGTCCGTAAGTTATACATATAATTATATGTAAGAATGTATATAGTTCTTTATATAACTATATATAAGTGTGTAGTTCAATTTATGATTCTACAATATCAGTATAGTACATAAATAATTACAAATAATAGTCCATGAAACTCAGTATGTTCTAAGTAGGTATAGATATAAAATAGTTTTATTTACGCCATGTGCTCATGATCTGAATTATTTCAATTGACAACTGTGTAATATCGATAAATGATTATTAATTTCAGTTATAAGATATACGGCTAGAAAAATTTTAATAACTCCTTGAAAACTAATAAATACTAATAATTGCAAAGGAAAGCTTTTCAAAGAAATTTTATCAGAAGTCAAATTATTTCTCTTCAGATTTTAATAATGTCATTATTTCTATTTTTGTCATTTTAAATACTAAAAACTATTTAAATACTGGTGAGTAATTAAACTATATTTCCATTTGCTTACATTAACTTTTTAAAGCAGCTAAAACATTCAATTGAATATCTACTAAAGGCATACAAATTCCTAATCGGTTGGGAAAACTTTACCAAGCAATTATTCGTGGGTTAATTTCCGTTGTTTATGCTACGGGAAAATGATAATAAATTTGATCATAGGTGAGGGTTATTTGTTTTGGTTCATAAAAAAGAAAATATAACAACCACTTTTATCGCAAGTAAATTAGATTTATTATAAAAAAAATTTACACTATTGTCTATTGGTGGAAAGTGATAGGGTTGTTATTTTGAAACAATAGAAAATAATTAGGGAGGAACTGATCTCAATTTTCTTTTGCCATAACATATCATCTTTCCTTGGTTAAAAAATATATATAAATTCAGACCATTCTAAATAAACTATATTTTCAAATAGATTTATAATAGGTAAGAAATCAATTAATTATTTAATCGAAAATCCAGAAATCTTCAGAATTTGATCATTTATTTTACAGCAGTATGAACTTAATTAATTTGATAGTTATCTAATTCAATTGTACGTAGTTTAAAGTTAATCAAATATAGTAGAGGAGACGTGGGGTGCTACCGATGCTTAACTTTGATTACCGTATGGTAACCCATCGCTTAAGATTAGAATTTCTATCATTTTCTATTTTCCTAAAATTGAATAATTGAAGGCCAGAGCTCCATGTCCTGTGCTGAGATTTCTAATTTGTATGGAAATGTGTGTCTTGATTGAGTAATCCCTAACTAAATCCATAGGGAGCCACAACGCTAGAGCCACTCACAGTGTTTCAATTATTCAATATAATGAACTTTTTCCCGTCAAGACGACTTATTCGGGATAAAATAATACTTCACCTTTCTTATTCTTATATACTCGTTACTATAGTTTTATAAAAACACACATATTATATAGATAAAAATGATTTTTTCATCCTTTCTCACTTATAATTCTACTTGTGCTAGAACTTTCATACATATTCGAATATCTAACAATCGCAAAGAATGATTTTACTTCATGATAAATTTTTCAAAAATGTATATTCATACTTCATATGATTCATTTTAAATACTGATGTGCATTATAGTAATGATGCTTGTACTTTGATTGTTCAGTTGGTATTGATTGGCATCATATATATTCACTAAACAATAAAAAAAGTGATAACAGTCTTCACTGACGATAAATAAATATTCAATTTTCTTGTCATTTTTATTCGTCTAATCAGTTTAGAGCTCAAGAAAGTATATAATCATAGAAAAGAATAAACTGTCGCTATTACATTAGCAGCAGGAAAATCGAGTTAGAGCGTGACACTGTGAATACGTCTCTGTATCTACAGTGATCGGTATATTCTACCACTGTTTATTCCAAACCGAAGTTTTCCACCTCCAGTATATTCCACTCCAATAAGATTTAATCTGATAAATTCCACCGAGGAATATTCCACCCAGGAATATTCCAGTTTTACATATTCCAACTCGGTAAATTCCACCATTGTATATTCCATCCCGGTATAATCCATCCTGGTATATTCCTCTCCGGTATATTTCACCTCAATATATTCCACCCTAATATCCTCTACCTCGTCATATTGTACCCGGTAAATTTCACCCTAGGACTTATTAACTGGTAAATACTAAATACACATTCTATTATATTTATAAAGATATACACTAAATACCGTGCGGGGATACTTGGCCAATTGGCACTTGGCCGAGGGACGTTTGGCTGAACGAACATTTGACTGAAAGACAATTGGCCGAAAGTAAATTTGGCCAAACGAACATTTGGCGGAAAGACTTTTTCAAGTTAAATCCATTTTACAAACTCCAACCTCCGTCTATTTAATCAGTATTTTTATTTCTATGGCAATGAAAGTTATTTTATAAAAAAGAAATTCAATTTTAATATGTACAAAATGTGTACCCATATATCAAACTGCAGCCTCCCGTTAATTCAATAAATGTTTAATTTATTTCCATCGAACTTAAAACTATTTTATAAAAAGGAATATTAATTTTAATGTGTACAAATGTGTATCCATATTACGAACTGAAAGCTAATATTGCATAACAATTTGATTTTTTTCATAATGATGGATTTCATTGCAAATATTAGTGGTGGAAATGGATTGAGCTTCTCTTCATACTTTCGAACTTGTTATAATTGGTTATTTTAATATTTACCGCATTGTTTTATTTTTGTTATATTAAATAATATTACTATCCCATTTTTTTCAAAATAAAGATATTTTGGCTAAATGTCCGTTCGGCCAAATGTCTGTTCGGCCAAGTATCATTCAGTCAAGATTTACCAAGTTTAGAGTTGGCTGTCCGGTAGTGGGTGCTGAGGGTCAGGGTGACTGGGTGGTTTTGATTGTGATAAAATATATGCATGTATACTCTACTGAATTTACCAGGGGTGAAACAAATCTGAAGCTGAACCTATGGAGAGTGCATCATTCTAAAAAAATGGTGTTAAACTTATTTGTTTCAAAAGTTTGAAAGTGATTTATGTTCGTCTCTTCACTGTCACCTATGAGCTCAGTGTGATGAACCTTAGATTAGATCGAAGGAAATTAATGCATAAAAATAAGAAGTTCTTCTCTTTGAAACACTTCCTAGCTCTTGGAACAAATAAATGTATCTAAATTATATTTGATGTGTCATGTTTGTATTATTTCAAAGTTAATAGGTTAAATGTGAGTAAACTCAGAAATTTACTGAGAATTAGATAGCAAGCAAATTCATTTAGAAAATGAGAATAATGATGTAGTCACATTTCAAAGTGTAGCTACATATCCCTTTAGTCACAAACTGATAATGAATAATAAACTACTTGAAACTAAACAACTAATCATAAATTCTAATATAAGCAATCGCCTAAGTGCTGAGAGACTCTCAACTTCCCGGACCTTTAATACCTTAGTCATTCAAAATAATTGTGAACTTTTTTATGTATTTTATTGATATTTTTCGTAATTTCAGACTCGTGCCATATGAAATGATTTATAATTTATATTCAGGATTACATAAATATGCTATCAAAATGATGTATGCTATTGCATAGCATAGCGATATCCTTTCTAATATCAAATGATTTCAATCTATATGCTTAATTAAATCCGATGGAAGTGAAGGCTTCGACACTAGTAATGACAAACAAACATTTAGTTACTGCTGACTTAAATTACTGCTATTGAAATAAATATAGGTTTCATGTATAACATATATAATTGTTTCGAACCCTAATCGTACTGGATAAATATTTTAATACTGGGAATAGGTAAGTAGCATTTTTTTAAAATTATACTAATGAAACGTTTCAGAAATTGAGTTCCAAAAACAATACAGAGATTGAATATTATTCAATTTCGATCAAGAAGTTCAATTGTTTGTTTTATAGATAATGCTGGACAATAATTAAAAAAATAAGCATTTTGAAATTATTTTGATTCTTTAATATTTCTTTGAAAATTTTATTTTAAATAGTTTTATTGTTAATAATAATTCAGATTATTTTTCAAAATAAACATTTCAAATTTCTATTTAACAATAATTGTTCAGAATAACTATTTCAAACAATAATTTCAAATAAACATTATTAAATAATTATAAAAATTAGCTTTATATATAATCAGTAAAGTAATTAGTAAAACAATCAATTTTCACTAATAGACCATTTCTTACTGAATGTCACCCCTAACAATAACCATTTTAACTCTACTGTGATTGAATGGGATATTTTGACCACAAATCCATTTTATTTTATTCTATTATTACAAATAGAATACAGAGAGATTTTATTGTTAGTAGAAAACTTAAAAGCCTATGCAAGTTAAATCATTTTATTAATATGATTCGAGAAGAGGATCTTAACAGCATGAACCACAATGATTCTACTATTTCAACTGGCAATTTTATTTATTAATAAATAAATAATAAATAATTTAACATTTCCTTCGATAAAAAACAAAGCAATAAATGCTTTTAAGAAGATTTAATAAATTTAATTGAAGAAACGTGCACTTTTTTTACTTTAAAACAGAGGACTTATAAATAAAGGTTCCCAAACCTATTTTAAGAATATATTAACTTCCGTCATGAGAAAATCAAAAAACTTATATTACAAATTAAAATTGAGTTAAGGAAAACTCAAGAAAGACTTGATCTGACATAATTAAAGTGTTTGGAAAAAAAAAATGTAGACAATAATAAAATATTAATTCTGATGTGTTTGACTATCAGAAATACGGGAAGGTTCAGTACGTGTTAAAAAGACACATGTCTTATTTTATAAACCTACGGTGCTGTATTTTTTACAAGTTGTTAATCTCCATACTGAATTAATGTGTATTAAATTTCAAGGGAAAAAATTGAATTTGTATGGAGAAATATATGCATAGGTTTGTAAGACATTGGTAACTTAGAGAGCAGAGCTGTGATTGGGTGGAATGTGACCCAATCACAGTTCGCACATGTGTCTGATTTCCATGAAAACGTGGATGAAAGTGTGTTGAGTGGTTATCTAGCTGTATATTTACGTTGCTATACGTCACCACATTACAATTAATTTCCTAATTTACATGATTTACGCTGATTCACGCCGATTCGTAAATATTTTGTAACATTTAAATCCAAAAATATATTTGTTATTTATTTAGAGACATATTCCAGAAAGGCCGATAAATTTGGAGGAATGGCATGAGAAATACAAGGTAATTTAAAAAGGATGTGCCTAGAAAACACACGTCAAACTAATTAGGGTTAATACAAAATGATTTGACTTTGACCGCTGACATGTGCAAATTTTGTAATAACTTTTTTGGCTTAATTGCTGAAAAATGATTGCAACAGCTTCGAGTAACCAGTACATAACCCGACTATTCTAATCCCACCAAATTTTATTCCAGTACAAGAGCTGAGGTCAGAAATGTCATATTGTCACTCAAATGAAAAAAAATGTCATAAAGATGAAATCAAATCAGAGTTTCTGAGCAGCATTTTAAATTTTATATGGACAGTTATTTCAAACCTTTTTAACCTCTCTTTTGGTAAAGGGAAATATTCATTTAATTTTGAGGACACAAAATTTACCTCTATTTTTACATCAGGATACAAATTAGATCCAAATATTTACAGACCAATAACAACACCGCTTATTTTCAATATAGTCTTTGATTTTTTTTATGTATTCTAGGATAAATGATTTCTTTGCTACATAGGAAATTTTACCTGATCTTCAGTATGGTTTTAGATTGGGAAAATCTACTTGTAGAGTTTTTATCAATTATTTTTTCATGTCGATTACATTTACTTGGTATTCTAAAAAGGAACTACTAAATTTAATGTAGAATAGGAATCTTTAAAAAAAAAAATTTTCTAATTTTTATCCTCTTAAACATTTCCAATCTTGGAAGGAAACAATCTCCATCAAGTTGCTCTGCTTACACAACATTTTTTCTTATTTTTGGTCATCAGTTACTCGACTAATTTGCCTAATTAAGAAGGTTCTAACTTAGGTTTAATTACCAGAAAAGCTGACGCCATCTCTTTTTTAAAGAGAAAATTTCCACAATCTATATCTGTTGAGATAAATTGAACTTTTGAATCTCTAATTAAGTGAATTATTTGTAGCCGTTCTTAAATAGATTGTATCCTTTTATTTGTGTTCAATCAGAAGATTTTAGTATCCCTGGTAAAATTAGTGAATTTATAAACTGTTGAAATTTATTCTTTTTTTCCTCTCTGTCCCATCAATATTTTATGCATCCAAAATGTATTTGAAATTGTATTTAGTTTTCAATGCATATTTTTGATCTAGATTAACAGTTATGTATGTCAAATGTGCTACGTTTCAGATCTCCTTTCCTCTATTGTGTAATAAAACTATCAGAATACATCTTTTAATTCAACCCTCTTGTCTGTAATAATTTGAGGATGTAAAAACTGGAACTTTTATGATGTTCTTGTGATATAAAGGTAAAGAAAGCATATTAAACAATTTTAAAAGTATTTTAAAAAATCAATAAATATTGCTCCTAATTAACGCAAGCGTACACATTTGCTTTAAAACACAAAAAAGTTTATCCGATCGGTTAAGGAAAATATCTCAAAAAAATACGCGCATAATACATCATTTGAAAGAGGATATTTTTAAATTTGTTATTAATTTCATTCTATGATCATGAAGGTTTGGAACATTCAATGCCGTGTTAAATATTGTTCTTAATTAAATGTGTTGTTTATTTAATATCCCACGTAAGATGATTTATTCCCACTGCCCTCGAATATATCTTATAAGTAGGTACTATTTGTAATTCATTAATAATAAACTACGTACCAACATATCTTGCATATTATCGTGACATGATAAATAATGCAGATTCAAAGCTGTGGATACATTGAAACTCCACCAAATTATTATTCAATATAATATATTTATTGCTCTTGTTAAAAATCTGAAGATTTTTTGAATGCTCTAAGTTTCAAAATGAGAAATTCATTGAGGATGCAAATGATATAAAGAAAAGTTCGGATTTAAATAATCACTAGTTAATATTACAGAAACAGCTTTGATTCAATACTTGATATTTTTCTATAATTTCGATGTGTGCTTATTTATGAATTAAAGCCAAAACTAAACCAGGTCACATATTTCATAAACCAAAATTTACATCAACTCGCATATATCAAAAGCCAAAAGATATATCATCAACTGTTGAGAACTATTAATACCATTTAAGTTAAAAGTTGGATCCCTACAGTTACCCAAAAGGTTCCCTTTAGCGGCTCTCAGAGGAGCAGTAAAGCTATTGCAAGAACAAACATGAAAGCTTTTTTCATAATAATAATAATATTTTATTGAATTATAAACAGTACAGTACATTATATCAGAGTATTTAACAAAGAGTATAGTGAAAAAAAATAATAAAAAATGTAGAAAGGAAAATAAATAAATTCAAGCCCATTCGAAGTTCGTTGTGAACTTTTTGGGCAAAAAAAAGATAGTCATAAGGACTTTACAAAGGGAAGAGATTAACAAAATTTATCGATTTAATGCTCATACAAACTGATTAAATAGTGCTTATATTTCTTTTTAAAAAATTTAATGGTTGGACAGTTTTGTATTTCTGCTGGAATGCTATTCCAAATTTTTGGACCAATAAAAGTTAGGGATCTTTGGCATTGAGACAATCTTTGAAAAGTAGGAACTGCTCTGGTGCGAGATCTAGTGCTATAATGATGAGTGGGAATAGTAATATTGCCTGAGGAGGAAAGCTTGTACATGTGAGTGCCGATAGCAAGTTTATAAATATCATCAATGCAGAGAATTTCAGTTTTTGCAAATAAGGGTTGCGATGGAGCCAAATAATCAGAACAGGTTATTTATCTGATTATGCGCTTTTGAATAACTACAAGAGGATTTAGATGCACGTCAGCTGCTCCGCCCCAGGCAAGAATACCATATGACAAATAGGGATATACAATACTATAATATAACCTAATCAAAATATCGATAGGTGCACAATGATTAATCCTACTGAGGACACCAGCCACTTTTGATACTTTAGAACATACATGATGTATATGGTGTGAAAAATTCAATCTATAGTCCAATTGTACACCGAGAAACCTGATAACAGCACTATATTGAATTGGTACATCACCAATGTTTAAAGAAGATGACAAATTCAGGCTGGTTGCCCTGTTCGATATGAATAACGCGGTAGTTTTACAAGCATTCAGAGAAAGTCTATTATTGAAGGTCCAGGTATGGAGTAAACTTAGAGTTCTATTAGTCTCCTGAATCAGGGCATCCAGACTTCTATCACAGATGGCAATGGTGGTGTCATCTGCAAAGAGAGTGAAATGGGTATTGTCAGAGATATTAACAAGATCATTGATGTATACTTGAAACAATAGGGGACCCAGTACACTCCCCTGAGGGACCCCGCGAGTAACGGGTCGCTCATCAGAGATAACACCACCTACCCTAACACTCTGAGTCCTTCCATACCAGTAACTACAGAACCAAGTAGAAGCGACACCTCGGATCCCGTCCCTATTAAGCTTACGGATTAAAATATCTTGACATACTGTGTCGAAAGCTTTACTCAGGTCGACAGCCACTCCGATGATGTGGTCTTTGTTGTTAAGCTTAGAATAGATACATTCTACAAAGTTCAATATACCATCCGACGAGCTCTTGCCTTTCAAAAAACCAAACTGGGAGGAACTTATGATATTATTTTTAATAAGAATGCCAGATAATCGAGAAGCAAAACATTTTTCAAATATCTTACTTATCAAAGGTAGTATCGAAATCGGTCTGTAGTTACATACTTCGGACTCAGGGCCAGATTTATAAATTGGTATAACAATTACATGCTTTAAACAGTCTGGGAATATACCCCGCTGAATAGAACCATTTACAAGTAATGAAAGAGGACTGGCCAAGTATTCAGCAACAAGTTTTAAAATCTTGGTAGGAATGCTATTAGGACCATAAGAAGAATTTTTCAATCCCAACAATATATTAATTATTTCTGATCTAGACACATAAGAGAGAAAAATCGAGTTAGGACAATCAGTAAGTATATTGGCAATAGGATCATGTGAGGCAGGAGTGATGTTATCACTTAACTCAGCTGCCACCGTAGAAAAGTAATTGTTAAAATGATCAGCAATGACAGCACTATCACTAACTTCCTGATCATTTACCCTGATCGAAAAGTCTGTGTTACGAGACTCTCTATTCATCAGCAATTTACCAATCAGTTTCCAACTAGATTTTATATCAAATTTACATGCATTAAATGAATCAAAGAAAAATTTTCTTTTAGCGCGCTTTATTTTATTTACTAGGTTGTTTTTAAATTTTTTATAGAGAGTTTCAGAAATTAGATTCAGTTTAATTTTTTTTATAGTATATTGCATTGATTTTAATTTGATCTAATATATCATAAAATATTTCCGTAATGGCTTTGCGTTCTATACATTTTGAATTGAAAGTGAAATGGTGCGAACGGTTTTCTGATGAATGCATTTTACATATATGAGAATAAAAATTATTGGCAAACTTTCATCGATGTAGAAAAACTTTATTTCCATTGGATCATTTGAAAAGAGAGTTTTTATCATCAAAATGAGAAAAATAAAACAATTTTGAATATTACAGGTATTCCAGAATAAAATGTTAGCAAATATTTTAGTGAGATATTACTTTTTGAGAATGTACACTTTCCAATGTGTATTCATACTTCTATTACATAAAAATCAGAGGCAAAATCCTCCGCTAGAACACTTGACTTTCTCGTTCCCAATCCTCACTCGATCAAACATTTACTGAAGCATCAATAACTGCTCAGTTGGCACAAATCTGCAGAAATTCTTGCAGGTTAAAAATACAGTGACGAAGAATTGACTTATGGTGGATTGCATGAATCTCTCTCCTGCAAATGGTGTTTATATAAGAATGTGTGTTTTTAGTCTTTGGAATCCAGGTGAAAATGCCTTTATTTTAAAAATGTGATTTATTATTCAATGCATATCAAAACTATGACCTGTCACCTTCAGTCTCGTTCCATCCTTTTTATAAAATTTCACTTTTAAGAAGTAGTTTATCATATAATTTATGTGAGCAGATTTTCATCAAATATGTATTTCATAAAAATAAATACACTTGTATTATACAAAATCTTGTTCGTCATAAAGTAAATTATAAATTAATCAGTTTTTCGATTAAACCCAAAATATGCTGATATATCACCAATTATCTTTATGTAAGTTGACGCTAGGTCTCTCACCACTTTCAATCTCTAAACTAATTACAGAGGTTCATATTCTTTAACTCAACTGTTCATCACTCAGTAATTCTTAACCTTGGTGCAGAGAAAAGTTAGATGGAGTTAAAATTGGTTTGGTTGTAGCACCGCTAGTATTGCTAAAACTTTCTCCTTTTTGCTGTCACCTCCCAACTTATTAGCCCCACAATATATTGCTGCCTTATTTGCACAAAAAATTAATAGACTAACTTATTTTCCCCTTACTAATAGAGAATTAATTCTTGCAAACTAATTTTACTTAGTGTTGGATTGGAGATTTTTTGAAACTGAATTGAAACTCCCACACGAAAAAAATATTTGATTTATGGTCGTAGATTACATTAACTATATATCATCGAAATGATGCCGTTTATAAGCAGACGGTCAGTCATACTATATTCCTACAATGGTTTTAAATGTACTTTAAAATTAATGTAATAATAAATTATTGATGTTAGTCATATAATAATGACTCTATATGAGATAGTACACCAATAAATTTTGTATTCAGGTCTCGAAGTTTAATATTTGAATTTCAAGATCTTCGTATCAATGGACCAAGAGAATATTGCTATTAATAAAGTTACATCCTCAGAGTGCAGTCGAGGTCGTGATTCCTAAGCCCTGACATTTAGTTCACTCACCTATTATTTGACTAAAATCCATTTCATTGCAGTTCGCTCCTCCTCTCCAACACTAAGTCTACCAGTTGGCACTGTCTAAGATATCAATTAGGTGATGTACGTACACAGGTGTAGGACATCTCGCAGAAAACTGGTATTACAAAGGACTACAGCCATCACTCCTCCCAGACTCCACACGTCATCCATTAGCCAATCATGATTATTAGAGACAGTTTTAAGATATTAGTAGATGTTTTAGGTTGTTACTATTGAGACTGAACTCTAACAAATGACAGTTCATGCTGAACTCTTCTGACGAACAGACTCATGTATTATTTGTCAGCCCTAATCTTAGACTTCTGTGTTGCCGACATACGTGAAATAAATGATTTAGAAAAGCAATAAAAATCACGCCCCGGCAACCATGAGGATATGCTGAATAATTATTAAGCTAAAAATAGCATATTTTTGTATAATTGTATCATTATCCTTCAATATCCAAATTAATTCTCTCCCTAGCCTTATATTATCATTACCTTACAAATTATTACCGCGAATTCTCAAAAAGCGTAGTCAATGAAAGCTTTAGGATATGATATATCTATAGCTATATTCCTTCATTGTATCAAATACGTGCATTAATGGAAGATAGAAAATAATTTCCAAACAAATACGAGAAATATATTTTCACAATAGTTGCATTAAAACTTGACGAGTGTGTAAACTTGAGAATTAAATAATATGTATTCTGCTATTCAGCAATATATTACATTGATATATTTACATGCCATTGAGTAAAGAATTACAGATTCATAAATTACGTGCGATCCTCAGTTCTCTTCAATAATTTGCAAATTAGCGGAACTGTTCAACATATCATAGTTCTGGTGTTGGCGCTTAACACAGATGCTAATATTATAAATATCCCAAGAAATAACGGCTAAATTTATAGGTTGGAATTCATATTACGCTACTGATATTGCAGTTGGACTTAATTGGAGTTCATATCAAAGCTAAAGGATAGACAAAGCAAATCACGAGCTGTCTTCACTACAGTACGTTATTCAATGGCGAATAGATACCTAACTAATTGGAAAATATATATTTTCATATAGCTAACATATTTGATGAGTTGTAGACATGTACAATTCATCTGTATTTCATCAATAGTTTATATAGTCATCAGGCTCAGGAATGGGTATAAATGTATATGAAGGATAATTGAGTGATGGATTTATGGATTGCGTCAGATATATATTATATCAATTAGTGATAGTCATTCGTATTTTTCGGTGGTGAACACCATTTTTATCATTCAGTCCAACCCAGTTTAAGTTACTGAATATGAGGCATTTGATTTAAATATTTATATATATTGAATAATAATATAGTTAAATAAGTAGTTATAGTGCTTACCCTGTAAAGTGAATTCCCTGTACCATCCAATAATATGAGTGAAGTAATCAAATATTTATAGAAGCAGGCAATAACCGATTATAGCACTACAATAAATCAGGTGACCATAATAATAGATAGCCTCTCTTTCATGACCTTCCATACGTGATTAGCTGCAGTAAATTGTCCATTGCAAAGCTCCTAAAATACATTGGCCCCGTACTCTCATATCTGAATAAGATATTGCCTCTGGTCATCATACGGTACACAGGTTGATATAGGCCATAGGGGAAAATTGTTTTAGATGAGGCACCTATGGTTGTAGATGGAGTACCTAAGGTTGTAGATGGAGTACCTAAGGTTGTAGATTAATTAAGTACCTATAGTTGTAGATGGAGTACCTAGGGAATTGTAGATGGAATACCTAGGGTTGTCGATGAAGTACCTAGGGTTGTAGATGAAGTACCTAGGGTTGTAGATTGAGTACCTAGGGTTGTAGATTGAGTACCTAGGGTTGTAGATGAACTACCTAGTGATGTAGATGAACTAACTAGGTTTGTAGATGGAGTACCTAGGGATGTAGATGGAATACCTAGGGTTTTGATGAAGTACTTATGATTGCAGATGATTAAGTACCTAGAGTTGCAGATGGTGGATTTATACGTGATCATGAGAGTAGAGTAGCAACACTGATGTATTATATAGATTAATTGTATTGTTTCCTTACAGTCGACGTAAATTTACTTGAAATCTTCCTGATTACATATTATACAGTTTTTAGTTCTATGTAAATGTTTTAATTCAAAAATATTTAGCATGCTCATGAATATAGAACGGACAGATGCATTTACTTTGAACATATGCTCAGTATTATTATTTAATACATTTCATAACGACTTTATCCTTATTATCCTTAAAACTTATCATTATGACTTGGAGATATGAACTATTTTTTTACGATATATTTTAGATGCAATAAAAACTGGATTTTTATTCACTATTCAAAGATAGAATGAAATCTTATCAATTTTACTGGTGGAAGAGTTAGTAGCTCTTTGGTGTAATTAAGGATTAATGTTAAAATTGATATATATAATAATAACTATAAATCATTAACAAAGAATTACAACCATATTTTAACAATAAATACAACTGTTTGTTTATAAAAGGATGACATCGAATTAAATTAACTTCAAGATCAAAATTCCAACGGATTGTACAAGAAAATTACTGTTTGAAATAAACGTAAAAATAGATGATAATGTACATATAATAGAAATTATGAGAAAACATTACACAGTTGTTATTCCTTAGTTTTCTACGAATAAGATTTCTCTTTGGATTATGCTAAATATTTTGCCACCTAAAGAACTAAGAATAAAGAGAAGCATGTAACCTTTTTCTGATAATGTTGGCCAAGTTCCAAAACCGGCCTCTAAGATATTATTAATATTTCTACTCTTTTTGAGTGATTGATCTGGATTTCAATTGGTGAAAAGTATTATTCCTACCATTATTCAAAAGGATTTTATTTTTACTTAATTAATGACATTTTTTAAGACTCTGTTTATACGATAATTTATTAGGAATAGTTGTAGTTTGTTCAAACCCTATTTTTTTATATTGGTAAACACAATGTAAAATTTAAATATTTTGGCTTGATTTTTTCATCAGAAAAGAAAATGAAATTAAAATTATATTCACGGAATAAGTAAAAAATGTACATCATATTATGAAGAATTTTTCGATAGCTTTAAACTAAATAAAACACCTTTAAATAATCTCTTGATAAGATGAAGGATATCAATATACCATATTTAATATGACCCTATATTCTCTAATTTAATTTGATTATAATTTTTATTGAATAGTTTATGGTAAATTTGTATTTATTCGGTTATTCATTTCCTTACATTAAAAATTTCCTTTAGATTATTGAGAAGTCTTCTACTTCCAGGAGTTAAGTACTAACATTTTCGTAGCTGCCATTTTGCAAACTAACATCGGCAGCTCACGTAACTCTCGCTAATTATGAATGACTGCGTCGTTATTCTGTCGGCAGTATTTCTGCTTTCTTTCGAAAGAGATAGTCAGTGTGAAGAATATTTAAACTGAGTGTTATTCCGTGTCCGTAGTTTGACTTGTTTATCGCTACTTTATTTATTGGAGTTTTGTCAATAAATAATAAATTATTAAAAATAGTGCAATGTTTTTGAGTAGCAACTGTATGATTCTTAAAAAGGTCTATTACTGGCTTATAAAATCTTAAAATATAAAATCTACCTAAAATGTATAACCTATCTAATAATATAAGACTTATATAAAAATATAAAACCTACCTAAAAATAAAAATCTTATTTAAAGATATTAAACCTACCTAGAAATATTAAGCCAACATATGAATTGTGAAATTATTAACTAAAATTATTTAAGGAAAGTTACGAATTGACGGGCTTTTCTAAATATTCGATCATATAAGCAAAGCCATATAATTGAATTAAGCAGTTATATAGTTTTCTATGGAACTGTCTTATAATTCGCAACTCAATCTACTGTTGTAGTTTTATAATATCATCAGTTCCTATAATATATTGATATTTGTAACACATAAATACATATTTTTATATGTGACTCAATTAAAATTAGGCCGGAAACTTGTATAATGTGTGATTGAGATGTAAGAAAAATACGTTACAATATAAAATCATTAAGAAATTGTGAAATGATAATTGTTAGAATCTTCCCCATTTCCCAAGGATGGAGTTATATTTTGGGATTCTTTTCTAAGTGATGATTTGTTGCTTAAAATTTTGGTTCTAGGCTACTAGAGAGTTAAATAACAACACATTAACATCTTCTTAATCAGATTCTCTTTTAAACATCAATTTAGGTACATATTTGAAGCCTATGCAGTACACTTTTTAAAAAGGTGATACTGATAAACAAAGGAGGTCTGCAGCTACCACCAGATAACACTAACTTAGCGTGGATCGTCTGATTGAAGACTGAACACATATTAGCCAGCAACTTGACTTTTTATAGACTATACTGATTGAAGAGAATCCCAGCAGTTGAAGGTTGACAAGTTGAAAAGCTATTTAGTCAATTAGATTCGCCTCAAAGATGTTATTTTCTTTGACATGGAAGTAAGGCAAAAATTTACTAGACAGTTTCATTATTAAATTGCCTTAAATATGCAAAGGTATTTACTGGTCTCACATAAGCGGAAAATCTAGAATAAGTAATAAACAGACGACTTCTACTCGCTTTGTCTCTAATACCCATTCCTTATCTTGAACTGTCAATCAATGCATGTTTTTCTAAGAGTTACATCCTTACAAAAGTTAACAACAAGATTACATCGCAGCTGTTACAATACAAATCTTGATTAGTAATAATACTATTATTTAATTAATAATTAAGTTGAAATAATTACTTTTCAATAATAAGCTTTTAAAGTGCTAGAAGTTAATAGAATATATTATACAAAAATGATTTCAGAATATTGAGGAATTACAGAGAAAACCCCAATACTTACCATGCAATTTATTTCCTTTTTCTTACAATGAAGAAATTTTCCTAGGACATATCATCTTGAATTATCTTCAGGTTGAATATATCCATCGCTACGTTATTTTCTCAGGTCTAGGAACTGTCCATGATGTCATAATATATTATATAAATTGGCCATTTGTTTATGGATTCTCCAAGTCAGAGTCTCTATTTCTCTCTCCTAATGTACGGACACAATCCATCAGTTGATTTATGGCTTTTGGTGATAGAGTTTTCCAGTAAGAATTGATGTGAAACCTTGAGTGATGACTCATAAATAACTAAATGGTCGCTTATCTAAATATTACTAATAGAGTTGTAGTATTGAAAAACTCTGAGTAATTACAACTGATTTACGAAAATTAGTGGCATATCATCTTGGAAAATGTGTTTTGGGGTGGAACTAATCTTGAAGTAATCAAATTATTGAGAAGATGAAATATTCCATTATAACTTGTAGAAACTATAATTTCCTGCTCCTAATTCATCTCCTCAACTTCCAATTTTTTTCTTTCACTCCCAATTCATCTCTTCCGCTCCCAATTCATATCCTTCACTTCCAATTCTTCTCCTTCACTCCCAATAAATCTCTTCTGCTCCCAATTCATCTTCTCCTCATTCAATGTATCTCCTTCTCTCCCATTTGATCTCCTCAACTCCCAATTCTTCTTCTCCTCTCCCAATTCATCTCCTCCACTCCCAATTCATCTCCTTCTCTCTTAATTCATCTCCTCGATTCCCCCCAAATCCTGACCGACTGCTGCCTGTGCTGAGTGTCTGAGCTCTAATGAGCGACAGCAGAAGAACTGAAGAAGCTCTCAGGCCTCTCTATAGGTGTCAGGTGCTGCTGAAGAAGCGGTTCTCTAGTTCGTGACTGGAATAAACAGCCACACTTACTTTGATGATAATCCAGCCAATGAATTAATTACAACCTATGGTGGAAACATAGAAGATTGAAGAGGGGTTGTCCTTAGGGTAGCAGTTAGCAAGAAATCACCATTCCACTCAGACATTCCCAGATAAAATTTAAGAGAGCATCTTCGATGATTAAAGAGCGTTTATGGCAGAGAGAATAAAACGTAGACTAAACACCGATAAATTGCCGATAAATTCTCAACGAATCATGGTTGATTCTACTTCCTCGAATTAAAGAGGAGATTTCTTCGATGAATCTTCGGCGAGTTATGAAAGACTCAACTTCCCCGAATTACAGCAGGCAGCTCATAGATGTATCTTCGGTGAGTTATTGAAGACTCATCTTCCCTGAATGACAGCAGGCAGCTCATAGATGTATCTTCGGCGAGTTACGGAAGACTCATATTCCCTGAATTACTGCAGGCAGCTCGTAGATGTATCTTCGGCGAGTTATGGAAGACTCATCTTCCTGAATTACAGCAGGCAGCTCGTAGATATATTTTCTGCGAGTAAAGGAAGACACATCGTCCCCTAATTATTCCAGGAATGAATTATAGCAGACACGTCTTCGATGAAGATCGCTGAGTTACGATAGAATCATCTTCCTCGAATTATAGCGAACATTTCTTCGATGATCTTCGGTGAATTGTGTGAGTTATCATATACATTTAAAGGTGTCCGTGATTCAAAAATTGTAATCACAGTATATATATATAATACTATACATATTTTCCATCATTTAGAATAAAAAAGAAAAGATTCAGAATTCTTTTTAAATAATATTCATTCATAAGAACTTTAAAAACACGCAGGTTATCATATTGAATAAATCTCAACCAAATCCTACTTCTGCCATGTCCAAGATGGCCCAGTGGATAAGTCGCTGACTTCAATTCTCCATGAGACTACAGTCGCAGAAACGAGTCTCGGCCACACCAATTCATATCTTTCTCCATTTAATATGTATATAAAAATATGTAACATTAAACTAATACATAATATAAAGCCAAACGTACGTGTGTACCCTACATGATATAAAGTAAAAAATATAACAAAATCGTAAATACCTTTCAAATGATAATTTTTATTTTATTTAAACCTATAAATTGAATATATCTGCTTAAAATCATGCTTGAATCGCCAATAATATTGAGGTGATTATGTGATTTTTTTTTTGTATGAATCTTCCATGAAACGGCTTAAAATCACACTTGAATCATTGTTGATTTAAAGACGGTTACAGTCGGTTATGCATGTGCTTCTTCGATGAATCGACGATCATCCTGCCTTATTTTATACGAAAAATCTTGGATAAAACGGACACTTCTTCAAATATTTATCGATGATTCATCGTCAATACGCTGATTCATGCTTAAGCACTCTTCCAAAAATCGGCCTTAAATATCAACTGGGTTACAATGCTACTCTTACATTACCATTTTACTCCGACATTGTACCAATCAATTGCCATTGGGATGATGGCAATCCAATACCAGGGATGTTATTAATGAAATCTCTGAGTTAATAAGCGCCTCCAATTGCATTCAGTCTAGCAAATTCGATGAGAGAATTGCTTTGTAATGAAGCTACTAATACATAACATATCTACACAGCGTTATTAGTTCTCATATAGATTTAGTGAGAGTTAGTACAGGGAGTAATGTTACTAGCTATTGGGTAATTTTGCAAATACGACCATGTGAGAAAAACTAATAGGTATTACCATTTAATTTAATCTAATTTATCCTTGATACCTGCAGATATCAAGGATACAAATTAATGTAACGAGTTAAATTATAATTATTGTATACTTTTCTATATGATCGAAAAATTGGAACTGTCAGATAACTCTGAACTTACTCTAGTGTAGCAGAAAAATCAACCTATGAGGATAATATATTTCTTTAAAGATGTTAATTAACCTGACATCGTATCGAACCATAACAGATATAATTGTAGCTACTCAAATGTGATTTATAGTCATATACCACAGAGTAGCTATTGATTTATCATCAAGGAGTTTATTTGGAAAAAATAAAAGGTATTGAAAGACTTTGATATTTATAAACTGTAAATTGCAAAATTCAGTTAATCACAGATTCACTTCTCTTAATTTAACTTATTACATAATTAATAAACAAGTAATTAATTTGTGTGATATGAAGGAAATATTTAACAGTTTCTAAATTGTACCATGAAAAGATCACATATTTCTGAGTGTAGAATGTTTCCAATGTTTGGAACATAATCAAAGAGTACAACAAATAAAATATTTATCATCAAAGATCAATATAGAACGAATATAGAGATTAAAATCTAAAGTGATTGTCTATCTTTGAAAAATCTTTGGATTGTGAAAAAATTTGGGCAACAAAATAAGGTCCATTCGTACTCAGGAATTAAAAATATAAACACCAAAAACTCCTTTTCTATTTAGGCTGAGAAGTACTATTTTTGAGAGTCAAACTATGTATATCTTCTCAGTCAATTTTGAACGTACAGTAATGATATGGATATCGGCTGATGCGGAAAAACTTAGGCACACAATATTTCCAATGTTTATTATGCACATACGGTTACAAATAGTATTAAGAATTTTCTTTAGGAGTAGAAATTGTCGAAGTTAATTTTTAATGAATAAATTTGTGCTTAAATGAATAATAAGTTCCCAGTAAATTATTGTGTTTCTTTATTATACCATGTACAGTGCAAACCAAGAGAATTTGCATCAATGAATTTTTCGAAATCTGGAGCAATTAATCAGAATGAACAGAAATTTGTTTCACTTTAATAGGTGATACAGATTGTATAATAAATTTCTGACTACTTAAATGTGTATCTTCGGGTACCATTCTACTTTACTATTAAAATCTGCGATTCCGGATGGTTCAAAAGTGTTTGCAGCGGCTTCAAGTTCTGCGAAATTGGCTAAAGGAAAGATGCTTACATAAAGTGAAAAATTATACGATTATCTGCCAACTTAACGATAATAAAAGTACCGTAGAAAATAGCAAAATCATCTAACGTGATCACCGTACGAGCAAGAAATTTGCCGTTGAAGATAAATTGGACAGGAAAAAAAAAATGAAAGTGAACGACCAATGGTGACTACATGCAAAATTATAAGAAAGATAAGGAGATCTTTATCAAAGAATCCTCACAGATCCTACAAGGAAATTTTTGATTAATCCGGAGTTACCAACGTGTCAAAAAAAAAAACAGAAATTGAATCCTGAAGAAGATTGCAAATCAAAGTGCACCGACAGTATGTCTCCTCTGAGCCAACTCAATGGTCAGAAAAGGCTCTCATGGGTAAAAAATTACATGAAAACTGATTTCTGAACTGTAATTTGGACCCACAAGACCAGAGTCACCCTCCACGGCCCTAACAGTTAGATCCGAGAGTGGCACCTGAAGGAGGTAAATTGACGTCAGCGTTTGAATCGGTTTGAGAGGGTGGCAGCATCATGCTGTGGTCTGGAATTATTGGCCTTCTTGTTGTTGATGGCCTTAAAAAGAACTTTAAAAATCATTGTGCATTACTGAGAGACCATTTTCTCTCCTGGTTAAATTCTTCGTCCAATGACGTCAAAATGAACATCATTTTATAGCACGATAAAGCTTCAAGTCATGCTTTTCATTACACTAAGGGTTGGCTCGTAGAACATGGCATCACTGGCAAAAAGCTCATATGTTTGCTACAAGAGAATCCTGACATTAACCACAATCAGAATCTGTGGTCCACCAACAAGAAAAAGGCTTATACGAATGGAGGTCAATTTACGAACAAACAAGAGCTCTGACAATTGCTCTAGGAAGTTTATTCTTAAATAACGCCAATAGAAATTGAGAAATTTACATCTTTTGTTAATAAATGGTTGGTTGAGGTGATAAAACAATGTGTAAAACTCATTAAACATTAAGATTCATTTAACTACTATGAAATCTATTATAAACTTGTATAATGTTTCAAATACCATTTGTGTGTAAAGTTAGCACTTTTTAGCATCTTTTTATTCGTAATAAGACGTTTTGCAAAGACTTTTGGTCGCTCTATTGAGTCAATTTCATTAAGTAATTTTCTTTTTGTTCTTTTGGATTCTCATTTTTTCGAGTTTTTCACAGAGGAACAATGAATTACTCAAAAGATCACGATTACATGAGAAAATCAGAATGAAAATATTTTTTTTGGCAAAAATACCGATTTTAGTAAAATGCAAACACTTTATATACGTTTATACGGTCTGATAATATTAAATTTCTATACAGTTCCTTCCAACAATGTGCAGAGACTAGAATACTCTTCGTAGCTATCAAACAAATCGTATAGTGCCTAATTTTTAAGAATTGTAAAGTGATTAATTCTGAGAGTGAGTTTAACTACGACAAACTGTAGTAATACTTTATGAAGAAGATATGCCTGATAAAAAACTTAAGGGAATGGTTCCGGGTTTTTTGACATTTCTTTCGTTTTTTTTTTTTTTATTTAGTTACCCTGCAAATCTACCAAAGAAACCTCAAAAAAAATTTCATTCACCTAGCACGTTTGTAAGTGTGTCAAACACGCTTCTCAGTTTGGGGGTTAGGTTGTTTTGAGGTTGTTTTGGAGGTTGTTTTTGTGTTGTTTCTGTTGTTTTTTTGCCTCCCATTTATGGTTGAAGGCTTCGTCGCTGCCTGGGTTGACCCCCGAAAAGCATATATATTATTTTTTAAATTAAAAAAAAAAAAAAAAAAAAAAATTAAAAAAAAAAAAAAAATTAAAAACTTTCTTTCTTCCTCCATTATCTAGGTACCATTTTTCTCAAATTTTCCACGTTCAAAAGTATAGAACGTTTTGGGGGTTGGTGCTACAGAAAAATGTATAAGAGCTAATATGTTCAGACCGAAATTCCTAAGGTCGTCTAGAAGCCCTTTTCCTCTTAAGTTTTCTATAAACAATTTATTTTTTGAAAAAAAAAAAAAAAAAAAAAAAAAAATGACATTTTTTTTTTTTTTTTCAAATAAAAAATTTTTCAGATCGAAATTCAAAAAAAGGGCTTCTAGACGACCTTAGGATAGTAGTAGAGAACATATTAGCTTCAATAAATTTTTCTGTAGCACCAACCCCCAAGCCGTTCTATACTTTCCCGGGGGGGGTCGAAAAAGAGGGTTTTTCGACCCCCACGGGGGAGGGGGGCCCCAAAATGAAAAAATCTCAAAAGAGAGCATATGATTTTTTTTCACTTTACACCTTATGTTAAAATCTCAGCTCAATCGGACAATTATTAGTGGTACATCCCAAAAACCCGGAACCATTCCCATAAGCATATTGTGGAATATAATTCAGCTGCTAGCTAACGATATCTCCTCCTATGAATACACAGAATTTTATCTTATCATCAGAAAAGCATGTTTAAACTATGAACAGAATTGCCATCTGGAATTTGTACTTAGAGTTCATTAATCTGGAAAAGTGTTATAATTTTGTGTTAAAGTTTTTATATGTTTTACTGACAATGTAGCACAGTTATTTTGGTTCATGTAAACTATTCGAAAACAATTGCTCGAAAACAATTGATCGAAAGATAATTACTCGAAAACAATTGCTCGAAAAACAATTGCTCGAATGAACAATTGCTCGAATGAACGATTGCTCAAAAGACAATTGCTCGAGAAACAATTGCTCGAACGAACAATTGATCGAATGGGAAATTTCTTGAGTGACCAATTGCTCGAATGATTAAATTGCTCACTGTTAAAATTAATAAAAGACAGATAATCATTAAGTTGAATCACTTCAATTAGCTGCACCTAATCCTCCTGGTATCTAATTAGTTATTTATAATAACTGCATTCCATATTTTTCATCGCTATTTACTATCAATCATAATACTATTTTTAAATTATTGTCTTCCTGGTTTTCTTATTTTTATTGAACAGGAATAGTGCACCAATTTTGACTAAATTAGTTTTTGTTTTTTGTCAGTCAATAGCTTCACCGGGCCCCGACGATATTTTTTCGGGGCTAGGTTAGGTTAGTTAGGTTTTAGTAACTCGGGCTATGAGAACCGTTCCCGACACACTTATCATGACCCCTGCTATTCGTGCCACTTGTTTTCATTACATTTTCCCTTTTTCGGTAGCTCTTATCTGTTTGACTTTTCTTCTTTTACTTTAAGCAATTGACTATTCGAAATTTGGTTATTTGAACAATTATTAATTACATTAATATTGCCGAAAGTCGGTTAATAATGAAGTGAAATCTCTTCGATTAGCTGCACCTAATCGTCCTTGTTTCTAATTAGTATTTAATAATAACTGTATATATTTTTTTTTATATTATCTAAACGATTGATTACTCGAACAATTGTTCTTTCGGTTCATTGTTCGTTCGAACAATTGTTTTTTGAGCAATTGTCTTTCGAGCAATTGTTCATTCGAGCAATTGTTCATTCGAGCAATTATTTTTCGAGCAATTGTGTTCGAGCAATTTTCTTTCAAGCAATTGTTTTCGAGCAATTGTTTTCGAGCAATTTACAGGCTACCAGTTATTTTATTGATCCAATGAACCACAATAATTCTGGTGGTTAACAACTTGCTAAATATCTAATTTCTTCTCATCTGTGAACACCAAGTTAGGGAGCGTTCTTTCAGTTATCTCATTGAGGATGTAACAACTTTTTTTAGCTTCTCTCATATTGATCAATAAGCTCATGACGATTCCAAATTTTATTTAGTTTTTGTCACATATAGTTTGCAATGGTTTGTTTACAGTCTTGTTCTAGTTTATCAAAGGTTGAAAAAGTCTTCTTGTGCACTTAAATTTCTTTGCAATTGATGAATTAGTCCCACCAATTATGTGGAACTTGATTACTTTACACTATACTGTATGTTTTTCTATCGATAGCCACGATACAAAATATGATAATATGAATTTGAAATGAAGCATGAAATAGGAAAATTATGAGACTAGTCTCTAGATGATATACGATTTATAGAATCGAACATCGATTTCGAAGGATTTATTTGATACACAAAACTGGTTGCTTTTATTACTACCTGTATTATTAAATCATATATCATTTCTCTATTTTGAAATAGCGACACTTTGAATTATAGGTATTCTTACCCAAGGGAGAACTAGAGTAATAATTTAATTTTGAAAAGGTGAGTAAATTTATTAATATACCTTTATTAAACCAATTTTTGCCCTATATAAACCACTACCATTGATATCTGGTCAAATTCCATTGAAGATAATTCCAGTGAGTGCTGTTTGAAAATTCAGAGTATTTTTTTCTTGTAATTCCTTGCTCGAACCATCAATCTATAATCCGTTATGAATAAACATGTGTTCTTTCTTTCTTATAATTCATCTCCACTGTACCACCGCCAAAAGAGAATAGTTAGCTTCTTAGTAGCAGCTATATGTGACATGTGGACAGACTGTAATGTTGGTATAGGTACAACTGTAAATAGGTATCGAATTGCAGTTTATCTCAGTCGATTGGCAATGTCAATGTAAGGTGCTTTTCTTGCAGTCCATTTCCTAATGACTTAGGCCTGGCAGTCATTATTTTGTTTAGGTCAGGTAGTCAATTATTATCTTTAGACCAGGTAGTCAATTACTGTCTTTACTCTTTTGGCCAAGTAGTCAATTATTATCTTTAGCCCTGGTAGTTATTATTGTCTTTAGGCCAGGTAGTCAATTATTATCTTTGTTCCAGGTGGTCAATTATTATCTTTAGGCCTGGCTGATTATTATTTTCTTTAGGCCAGGTAGTCAATTATTCTCTTTGGTTCAGGAAGTACATTATTATCTTTAGGCCAGGTAGTCATTTATTATCTTTAGGAAAGGTGGTCAATTATTAATTTGGGCCAGCTAGTCAAGTATTATCTTTAGGCCAGGTAATCAATTATTATCTATGGGCCAGGTAGTCAATTATTATTTTTATGGCAGGTAGTCAATTATTATTTTGTAAGCAGGTAGTCAATTATTATCTTTGGGCCAGGTAGTCAATTATTATCTATGGGCCAGGTAGTCAATTATTATTTTTATGGCAGGTAGTCAATTATTATTATTTAAGCAGGTAGTCAATTATTATCTTTGGGCCAGGTAGTCAATTATCATCTTTGGGCCAGGTAGTCAATCATTATCTTCAGGCCAGGTAGTCAGACCTTACTCACTAGTAGTTTTACAGCATATAGATTAATTTCCAAGTTATAGAGCTGTTGTACAATTTCAATCGAAAAAAATATAGTCTAATTATGATTTAACTCTTATGTTAATTGGTAACCATGATACCTGCTTGTCTAATTGATACCAATTATAATACTGAAAAGAATGTTTCTATGATCGCAAATGTGGAACCGTCCAACAATGTGGAACTTGTCCTATTTACATTAACCATTATCTTTAGTTAATGAATTAAATTTTTTTGATCTACCAATCATCTATAGAATAAATAATCAAAATTTATTTTTTATTTTATTTTATTTATTCTTATAGAGTCAAGATAGAAAAAAGATATCACTGATAAAAAAAATAGAGGTAGCAATCTCTGTTTATATAAGAGATTATGATAAGACAAGAGGGTAGCAATAGCAGTTTTTCGTATCTCTGTCTCTCAGAAAATCTCGTTAGCATCACATTTGTGGGAGATATGAATGTTTCATCAGCCAAAAGTAAACCAAAGGAAGAGTGTGGAAATTGATATTCATGTTGGTGTGATTTGGACTATAAATGAATTATCTTCTTGAAGCGATGAAGAGCTGCTTGAATACTAAAACACAGGAGTAATATTTCGTTATACTTATATAGAACATTTGTAGTTTTACAAAGGTAGAAAAAGGGATTGAGAACAATATTGGATTGCGTGTAGCAAAACAAATAAAAATGTTATGAGTAATGAAATATGAGACGAATTTAAAATGTTACATACTATACATTCTACTTCTATTCGCTTAAAATATTATTTAAAAAAATTGATATCAAATTTTATTATTTTATTCATATTCTTGAAGAATTTATATTTTCAAGATATACTACAATCCTTAAAACTAATTCAAATTATATATGAAAATTATATTTATAGTTTTAAATAAATTTGTTGAAGCAATATTATAATTTTTCGAAAAAATATTATTTACAAATTTCTCTTTCTATTCAAATACAAAACTAATCTACACTTATATATGTATATGAGTGTAATCAATAAAACCCCACCAGGCAATCAATATATTTTCTCATCCATTTCATATCTGTCATCTCAGTTAAACATTCACAGTACTATGAAGTACCATTCACACTTTGAATTAAATATTCCATCAGAAACGCAGCAACTTCAATAAAAAAATAATTAACTAATTTACCTCGTGAAGAGAGTTACAGTGACTGTAGTGAGTTACAGTGACTGCAGTGAGTTACAGTGACTACAGTGAGTTACAGTGACTGTAGTCAGTTACAGTGACTGTAGTGAGTTACAATGACTTAAGTGAGTTACCATGACTGTAGTGAGTTACAATGAATGTAGTGAGTTACAGTGACTGTATTGAGTTACAGTGACTGTAGTGAGTTACAGTGACTGTAGTGAGTTACAGTGACTGTAGTGAGTTACAGTGACTGTAGTGAGTTACAGTGACTGCAGTGAGTTACAGTGACTGCAGTGAGTTACAGTGACTGCAGTCAGTTACAGTGAATGTAGTGAGTAACAGTGACTGCAGTGAGTTACAGTGACTGCAGTGAGTTACAGTGACTGCAGTGAGTTACAGTGACTGCAGTCAGTTACAGTGAATGTAGTGAGTAACAGTGACTGTAGTGAGTTACAGTGACTGCAGTGAGTTACAGTGACTGCAGTGAGTTACAGTGACTGCAGTCAGTTACAGTGAATGTAGTGAGTAACAGTTACTGTAGTGAGTTACAGTGATTGTATTGAGTTACAGTGACTGTATTGAGTTACAGTGACTGTAGTGAGTTACAGTGACTGCAGTGAGTTACAGTGACTGCAGTGAGTTACAGTGACTGCAGTCAGTTACAGTGAATGTAGTGAGTTACAGTGACTGCAGTGAGTTACAGTGACTGCAGTCAGTTACAGTGAATGTAGTGAGTTACAGTGACTGCAGTGAGTTACAGTGACTGTAGTGAGTTACAGAGACTGCAGTGATTTTCTTTGACTTTAGTGAGTTGCAGTGATTGTAGTGAGTTACAGTGACTGTAGAATATTTCATATAATGTCATATATTTTAGTTTTACTTCTTCTAAACTAGGTAAAATTCAATTGGTTCAAAATATTGCCCTTAATAATTTTTTTAATTCAATTTTTATTTATTAAAATTAATTTTCCAATTATCAAAATTTTATTATATTTTTTATAATGAAATTTCATTTTATTAAAATGAAGTTTTTATTTCTTCAAATTCAATTTCTATTCATTAAAACCAAATTCTTAATCACTTAAACTTCCTTTTTATTAATTTAAATTCAATTTTTAATTATTTAATTCATTGAAAATGAGTATCTACTAATTATTCACAAGTTTTTTCTTCAGTGCATTTGGCCTCAATTTTATCCTAATAATAGGTACATTAAAATGAATTTAATTTGTCACTACATTATACAATATTTTCCTCCCCATTATACATCACACTCAAATAAATCGGTTCTTTTTCACTACCTATATCTTTCCACATTATCAAACTATAAAATGTTATCATTCAATTTACTGGAAAACTATTCGACAGATCTGAAGAAAGGAAATCTTCGATACAATTCAAGTCACGTCTTGAAGCACTTTGCCACATTTTTTCTGAATCTTCAACCAGTGACGGTCAGACGAACTTTTTTTCTTTTAACTCACACATAAAAAATATGTAAACTGAGAATCTCGCAGAGAGATTTTGGGGTGACTCTTCTCGTGAAAAAATAAATTCTTTTAGCTTTTTGATGAAGTAGAGATTTTAAAAGCATCTTTTCTTAGTTTTACATTAATAATTATTTCAACTTGAAGGGTAATTTGTTGTCATTATGAATTGGATTTCTAATTAACCAATAATAAATTTATGATCATATTTTTAAAATAAATGATTCACAAAATACCAACAGACTTAAATATTTCACTCATAACTTCAACTTCTAACTACACCAAATAAATAAAATATAATTAATAATGATGATACAAAATATATTATTTTCTCATCTTTCTCTCATAAAAGAATTTACAGAAAAAACTCCCTGAAGTACATTTTTTTACCTCTACTTTGTTCCGAGTAAAAATTCACTTCTTGTACGAAAGACATTTGCTTTTTAAAAAGAAATGAAAAATGTCGGCAAACATGAAATTATATTAGTCTCAATATTGTAGTTTCTATGTTTTACGAATAGATGACCTTTGAAATCCTTTCTTGCAGGGTAAGTTCCAAGTTATTGGACTGTTCCATATTTTCGATCAAGTGAAGATTTCAAATTTTATTTCAATTCGTATCCATGGTATCTGCAAGTGTAATTAATATGATGGGAATCAATTGACTGATAATTAATTTGTATGGGAATCAATTAACTGATAATTAATTTGAATGGGAATCAATTGACTGATAATTAATTTGTATGGGAATCAATTGACTGATAATTAATTTGTATGGGAATCAATTGACTGATAATTAATTTGAATGGGAATCAATTGACTGATAATTAATTTGAATGGGAATCAATTGACTGATAATTAATTTGAATGGGAATCAATTGACTGATAATTAATTTGTATGAGAATCAATAGACTGATAATTAATTTGTATGAGAATCAATTGACTGATAATTAATTTGAATGGGAATCAATTGACTGATAATTAATTTGTATGGTAATAAATTGACTGATAATTAATTTGTATGGGAATCAATTGACTGATGATTAATTTGTATGGGAATAAATTTACTGATAATTAATTTGTATGGGAATCAATTGACTGATAATTAATTTGTATGGGAATCAATTAACTGATAATTAATTTGTATGGGAACCAATTGACTGATAATTAATTTGTATGGGAATCAATTGACTGATAATTAATTTGAATGGGAATCAATTGACTGATAATTAATTTGTATGAGAATCAATTGACTGATAATTAATTTGTATGAGAATCAATTGACTGATAATTAATTTGAATGGGAATCAATTGACTGATAATTAATTTGTATGGGAATCAATTGACTGATAATTAATTTGAATGGGAATCAATTGACTGATAATTAATTTGTATGGGAATCAATTGACTGATAATTAATTTGTATGGTAATAAATTGACTGATAATTAATTTGTATGGGAATCAATTGACTGATAATTAATTTGTTTGGGAATCAATTGACTGATAATTAATTTGTATGGGAATCAATTGACTGATAATTAATTTAATTGGAATCAATTGACTGATAATTAATTTGTATGGGAATCAATTGACTGATAATTAATTTGAATGGGAATCAATTGACTGATAATTAATTTTTATGAGAATCAATTGACTGATAATTAATTTGTATGAGAATCAATTGACTGATAATTAATTTGAATGGGAATAAATTGACTGATAATTAATTTGTATGGGAATCAATTGACTGATGATTAATTTGTATGGGAATAAATTTACTAATAATTAATTTGTATGGGAATCAATTGACTGATAATTAATTTGTTTGGGAATCAATTGACTGATAATTAATTTGTATGGGAACCAATTGACTGATAATTAATTTGTATGGGAACCAATTGACTGATAATTAATTTGTATTGGAATAAATTGACTGATAATTAATTTGTATGGGAACCAATTGACTGATAATTAATTTGTATGGGAATCAATTGATTGATAATTAATTTGTATGGGAACCAATTGACTGATAATTAATTTGTATGGGAACCAATTGACTGATAATTAATTTGTATTGGAGTAAATTGACTGGTAATCAATTTGAATGGGAATCAATTGACTGATAATTAATTTGTTTGGGAATCAATTGACTGATAACTAATTTGAATGGGAATCAATTGACTGATAATTAATTTGTATGGGAATCAATTGACTGATAATTAATTTGTATGGTAATAAATTGACTGATAATTAATTTGTATGATAATAAATTGACTGATAATTAATTTGTATGGGAATCAATTGACTGATGATTAATTTGTATGGGAATAAATTGACTGATAATTAATTTGTATGGGAATCAATTAACTGATAATTAATTTGTATGGGAATCAATTAACTGATAATTAATTTGTATGGGAACCAATTGACTGATAATTAATTTGTATGGGAATCAATTGACTGATAATTAATTTGTATGGGAACCAATTGACAGATAATTAATTTGTATGGGAACCAATTGACTGATAATTAATTTGTATTGGAATAAATTGACTGATAATTAATTTGTATGGGAATCAATTGACTGATAATTATTTTGTTTGGGAATCAATTGACTGATAATTAATTTGTATGGGAACCAATTGACTGATAATTAATTTGTATGGGAACCAATTGACTGATAATTAATTTGTATTGGAATAAATTGACTGATAATTAATTTGTATGGGAACCAAATGACTGATAATTAATTTGTATGGGAATCAATTGACTGATAATTAATTTGTATGGAAACCAATTGACTGATAATTAATTTGTATGGGAACCAATTGACTGATAATTAATTTGTATTGGAGTAAATTGACTGATAATTAATTTGTATGGGAATCAATTGACTGATAATTAATTTGTTTGTGAATCAATTGACTGATAATTAATTTGTATGGGAACCAATTGACTGATAATTAATTTGTATGGGAACCAATTGACTGATAATTAATTTGTATGGGAATAAATTGACTGATAATTAATTTCTATTGGAATAAATTGATTGATAATTAATTTGTATGGGAATCAATTGACTGATAATTAATTTGTATTGGAACCAATTGACTGATAATTAATTTGTATGGGAACCAATTGACTGATAATTAATTTGTATTGGAATAAATTGACTGATAATTAATTTGTATGGGAACCAATTGATTGATAATTAATTTGTATGGGAATCAATTGACTGATAATTAATTTGTATGGGAACCAATTGACTGATAATTAATTTGTATGTGAACCATTTGACTGATAATTAATTTGTATTGGAATAAATTGACTGATAATTAATTTGTATGGGAATCAATTGACTGATAATTAATTTGTTTTGGAATCAATTGACTAATAATTAATTTGTATGGGAACCAATTGACTGATAATTAATTTGTATGGGAACCAATTGACTGATAATTAATTTGTATTGGAATAAATTGACTGATAATTAATTTGTATGGGAACCAATTGACTGATAATTAATTTGTATGGGAACCAATTGACTGATAATTGATTTGTATGGGAATCAATTGACTGATAATTAATTTGTATGGAACCAATTGACTGTTAATTAATTTGTATGGGAACCAATTGACTGATAATTAATTTGTATGGGAACCAATTGACTGATAATTAATTTGTATTGGAATAAATTGACTGATTATTAATTTGTATTGGAATAAATTGACTGATAATTAATTTGTATGGGAATCAATTGACCGGGGCCCAATAGACATAGATCTGTATAATTATTAATATTTTTAAAATTCAATTACGATAGTTCATACATATACCATTCATCATCATTGGGAAAATTAAGATATAAATGTTTCGTGTTGGAAAAATCAATTCAATTTGTGATCATTCAATTTAAAAAAATTAAATATCACTAATTGGACTAGAGTATTTTCTTTTTAAAATAACGTTTTTTTATAGTATTTATATTGGTGTAACATAACATGTTACAAGTGCATTCTCATGTTAAAATGAAAAGAGGAATTCAAAAATCATATCAATATAATCCCGTGTGTTTCATGGTCAATTTTCTTGTTAATAATCTATCTTAATAACACCCGTCGCGTTCTAATTGATCTTCTTCATAATGAATTAATTCTCATTCATTCAACCTTAATATATTTTTGCAGTCTGTATTTGTGATTCAGTTTGCCATAAACTGATATATATGTTTTTTATCATTCTTATGAAGCGGAGACCTAATAAATAAATAAGTAAACAAACGATGGGTAATATTAGGACAGATTATGACAACCAAATGTTATTTATTAGAGAGTTTTTATAATTCAGAAATATATTGATGACTCATGTATACTTTCTTCCTAAATGGTTTATGGCAGTTGAAACATTGAACAAATTATCTGAATCGTCTGACGAAACTGTTTAATAGCTTAAGTTTTCAAACTAATTATGACACAATTATCTGTAAAAGTTTTTATAGCTTCTAAACACGATTGAAGATGAAGTGTAATCATAAGTATTTAAATAAAATTATACGCAAACCTATTATTGAAAGTTGCTTGAAATAACAAACCCGAAGAACTGTGATTATTTATTTCACCACTAACATGATTTGAACCTAAACATGTTAATGCATAAATTGAATAATTTACAGTGAAATAGGAAATATTCTTAGCTATACAGAATATATATATTATCTAATGCCATTGTAAATAGGCACAGTTTAAAATCTCTCAGTTATCCCAGTCAGGTAAGATTTATTCCTGGGATATATAGGGAATATCCCAGGCAAGAAGAATTTATTCCTTCAATAAGTGAATTAACGGCTTATATGCTTTTTTGTTGATTTTCTAATTAGAGAAAGTGTTAAGAGATTTTTGAAAATCGATTGACTGAGTCATTCCCTTACAGAATTCTCTAAAGTAATTACCTACTTGCAGACGTTTCTGACTGAACCAATTTTGAGATGCTAAGAAGTCAAATTGCAACGTTCAATTTACTTCAAATATTAGACTCAGTATCACACAAAGACTCACCACAAGTCTTCATAACACTCCAAAGTATTTACTAGAATAATAATGTAGTACTCTGAATGGTGAAGTTTTCTGTACGGGAAGTAACGGATGATTTCTTGCTCTGAAACGTGACGTCCTTTCGACATGTCTGTGGTGACTAATGGTGACCGAGACAGTGTAAAGTTTGTTCGATATGTTCATTGTCATCAAGATAGTTTAACCTATATATCTTTTGAACAAAAATATCCAACCATATTTATTTTGTAATATGGAATATTATCGAATATTGTTGAAATATATATGTATATGATACTCATTATGATGTGATTGCTTTCTCATTAATGTTGGTCACTCCCAGTTGCTTTACGCACCTCTTATGTCATTTGAGTTGAGATCTGTTTAGCGATTGGGAGGACAAAATAATGGGCGGTATTTTAAGTTTTCCTCAGATTTTCCCGAAGAAAAGAAAAGCAGTCTTCCAGTCGCCTTCGCAACGTCTACAGTTGCTCCGGCCACTAAGTTCTATATTATCTTGCTACTCCTCCTACAAAATAATGGAGTGAACCGACGAGAGGGAGGGGCAGTTATAGCTAGAGGGATGCCTGGAGGCTGATCTTCACTTATGGGTCCCGGATTGGAGGTCGGATGAGACGGGAGGAGGGAGGGGCGGAGCCACTATGCCATCAGCCGGATTGGTGCCACCTCACTACAATTATCAAGCAGTGTCTCAATTCATATGATTGTAAGTGGTGCTAATAGTGACCATGAAAATATTTGTGGTCATTGGCATAGGGAGTGTTCTAACCTAATGTAGGGCAATTTAATCAAGTTTATACTCAAAATGAGTTTTCATCTATATTTATATTTTTACAAGTTTCATTTTTATATAAATCAAATTGTTGTCATCTTTACTAATTGGACGTTATTTTCCTTTTAGCTGTCGTATGTGGTTCTACTCTATGTTCGCTCCTGTCTATAGTCGACTTACCCTATTGGAGTGTCCTGTCTGGATCTAATTACTATCAAATAAGGGACAACCAAATTATCCCTTTAAATGTATATATTTATCAGAATTTTTGAATAAATAATTATATCTATATTTTTAAATTGTCCTTCGAATATTTAGTTTCAACCTTTTTTCTTAATATGGCGCCCAAACAGGGACACTCCCCCCAATTGCGGTAGTTGTGTCGTCGTTCTTCCTTCTCTTTGTTGTTTGTCTTCTTTTCTGAAGTCCTATTCCTTTGTATCTCTAAAAATGTCCGTGCTCTCTAATGATTGTTTCCAGGCTCTTTCGGCTGTCATGCCCCGTACCTTATTTTGATTATAAATTTAATTATGTCTGGGAAAGATTCTAAAGACACTAGTATGTCTATGGATCAACTAAAATTCATCATGGACAATCGAAAATATGCACGAGGTAAGGTAACTCGAAATTGTAATAGGGTTGATAATGATATTGGTAGTTATGATTTTGTTATTCGAGATTCGAAATTAAGCGAGCTTAATGAGCTTAAATCCGAATTAAAATCCTATGATTCTAAAATTTCTAGTGCACTATGGCTACATGAAAAGGATAGAGATAAGTTAGATAAAGAACTTGAGTTCTGTGATGAATATCAGTCTAAACTTAATCTCACCATTAGCAAGTTAACTAATTTAAAATTTGTTACTGTCAACGACGATGATCAAGCTAATTTGCCTCCAATGATCTCTGTGCCTTTGTCTGCCCCATCAAGGCTTAAGTTACCTATGTTACCTTTACCTGAGTTTAGTCATGGAAAGAATGAACAATTAGAAGATTTTCTTTCTAAATTTGAGAATATTATTGAGAAATATTCACTGAGTGAATATGAAAAATTCATATACCTTGAAAGGCAGTTGAGTGGTGAACCACTAGTTTTGATGAAATCTTTATTGAGTAATGAACAGTCCTATACTGATGCTAAAGAATTGCTAATGAAAGCATTTGCTTCTCCAGTCATTCGAAAGTTTGATATAATTAAAAGGTTAGTAGATTTATCGGTAGATGGTCCTAAAGATATTTATACTTTTATAGGAGAGATGAGGACAATAACTTCTACCTTCAACAAACTTGAAATTGATGTTGATTCCATACTATTATTTTTCGTATGGAATTCTATGCCAGAAAATTTGAGGCTTCAGTTTGTACATATTGTTAATAGTAATAACCCTACTTTAGCTCAGATTCAAGAAAATATATTTGAGGCTGCCAATAGGTATGTAGAATTTTGTTCAAATAGAAAACCGTCTGAACGGAGCGAGGTCGCCACTGGTTACGCAGTAAATATAAATAACTCTTACAGTAGCAATGACTCTGTTAAACCTAAAGTGAAGCTGTGTGCCTTATGTTCAAAAGATCATCCTATTTTTAAGTGCGATACTTATATTACTCCTAAAGAGAAAGTAGAGAGACTTAAATTTTCACAATGCTGTATTCGATGCTCTGGTAAAAATCATACCGCAAATAATTGCAAGTTTAGATTCTATAGGAGTTGTTCTAATTGTAATAGTAAGAATCACTTCAATTATCTTTGCTTGGCTAAATCGAATGTTGACTCGAGATATGGAAATGTGCCTCGGAATGTTAATCTTACTGCAAATTGTGGTTCATTAAATTCTGAACATTCTAGAGGAGTTATCCTTCCAACATTTTCTGTAACAACCGAAAACGGTGTTACTGTAAGGTGTCTAAAAGATTCTGGCTGTACAGAATGCTTTGTTAAAGAATCTCTTGTTAAGAAATGTAAATTTAGAGTTTTGTCTAATATAACTGTGAATGTTAGTGGAATGAATACTAATCAGATATATAACACGCATATTGTTGAGGCAAAGTTTAAACTGAATAGTAAGATTGTAATGCTAAACGCAATTGCAATACCCGATATTAGTATAAATCTCAAATTGCCTAATTTAGGTAAAGTAGTTAAAGCTTTCAGAGAAAAAGGCCATATATTTGCAGATTCATTTTTGAACGACGATTCAAGCAGCATATCTGACATAGGGTTTATCTTGGGTTCTGGCTCTGCTAATATTATCCCTGTAAATGATATGGTATTCGGTGTGAATGACAGATGCATATTCTCTTCCACTAAAATTGGATCAGTACTGCTTGGTAATTTGTCAGACCTGATTAATAATATTCACAATGTTCCACATTTCCAAAGAGAACGTGAAATTTCAGAGGAAGATTCACTATTATGTTCAGGAAGTAATTTAATTGACAGTGATAGTGGTGGTGAATTTAATTATGATTATCCTATTCAATCCATTCTTAAGTGCCATGCTAAAGTAGGCCATATTTTAGATTGTGATTCTCATTGTAATGGCGATATTGAAAGCGATCCTGAGGAAATGGAAGCTAAATATTCTGAAATGATAAATCAGGATGAGATTTTCGACTCTATGTTCGACAATATGGACAAATCATTAATTGAGTTGACTCTTAGTTCTGTTCAGAGAAGCGAAGAAGGAAGATTGATTCTTCCGTTAGTTTGGAATGGAAAAACTGCTCCATTTCTGCAGGAAAATTTCAATTTGTCTAGTAGTATTTTGAAATCTTTGTTGAAAAAATATCAAAACGATGTTTCAACTCTCTCACTCATGGATGAAGTCATCGTTAATCAGTTAAAGCAGGGAATAATTGCTAAAGTTGATGATTTGGATAGGTTTAGAGACAATAATGAATGTTCATTTTTGCCACATAAGCCTGTTATTAAGATGAATAAAGAAAGCACAAAGTGCAGAATTGTTTACATGTCAAATTTAGCGGAGAGGAATGATAAACATCAAGCGATTAGTCATAATAATGCTATGTTATCTGGACCTTGCCTAAATCGAAAGCTTTTTGTTTCTCTTCAGCAATTGAGATTTGATGCTAAGCTCTTGGTGTTTGATCTAGTCAAAGCGTTTTTGCAAATTGAGGTACCTGAAACCGATAAACAGAAATTGTGTTTTTTATGGTTCAGGAATATTGAGGCAGGTGATTTTTCTGTGGTAGCTTACTATTTTAATAGGTTACCGTTTGGGTTAAAGTGCTCTCCATTCCTTCTGATGATGGGATTGTACCATATATTGATGTTAGACACGGAAGCTGATTCCGATAAACTAAAGTGCTTGAAACAAGCTATCTGGGATCTGTTTTATATGGACAATGGCGCAGTCACTGCAAATTCATCAGAGGAAATTCAATGGGCCTTTTCTCAATTACCAGTTATATTTGCACCTTATAAATTTGAAATTCAGCAGTGTTTTTCTAATGATGACACATTGCATGATATTATTTCTTCTACAGAGTCGCAGTGTGACCCTAATACCAAACTATTTGGTATAAACTGGAATACCAAAAATGATTCCCTATCTCTAAACAAACTGTATCTCGACGATAGCGCTAAAACTAAGCGTCAAATTTTGAAGACCATTGCTTCTAATTATGATCCGTTTGGACTTTGTTTACCAATTTTGAACAGAGCAAAACTATTCATGCAGAAGCTCCAAAGCATGAAAGAACTGACATGGGATGCGACGATTTCCAATGATGATATCCGAAACTGGAAAAATATTTGTAAACAGGTTAACAAATCTCCAGTACAATCTATTCAGAGGTTTGTAGGCAGAAGAGACGAAGAGTATGATTTGGTAGCTTATACTGATAGCTCCCTGCACATTTATGGCTTGGTTATATTTATTGTTAACAAGGTTTCTAGGAATGTTTACTTTTATCAAGCTAAGAATAGATTAATATCTGATAACCTGAAGACTAAAAGTATTCCTTGCTTGGAATTGCAGGCATTACATTTTGGAGTAGAAACTTTAATATCTGTATATGAGGATCTGTCCGGTTATGGCTGTGTCAAACCTATCAAAATAGTAAACATGCATTTGTTTACTGATAGCCTGGTAGTTTTGAAT